>JAPQWV010003085.1:0-46123 GCA_027422505.1 Craterostigma plantagineum
ACAGTGAAGTGGTACTGTAGACCCATGAAGTGGTACGATGAACAGTGAAGTGATATTGTAGACCATGAAGTAGTACTGTTGAACAAGAAGTGGTACAGCATGTAGACCCATGAAGTGGTACTCTTGAATAGAGAAGTGGTACAGCAGAACCCTTAAGTGTTTCTGCAGAAATCTGGTAAATATTTTTGACGCGATCCAAAATTGAAATGTTTGGAAATTAACAAATTTTCTGGATAACCATTTATGCATATCGAGTAACAATTCCTACTGTGCCTTTAACGAATGTTGCCAAAAAAAAATACACTTAATTCAAACGAAATAACATTTTCCTGCGAAATAGCAAAGTGTTATCGAGAAATAAGGAAGGGTTATCCACGAAATAACATGTTCCTGTGAAATAACACTTAAATCTGTTTCGATACCCTTCTTAAAAAAATATATTTCTACGTGTTTCACATGAGATACCTCTTATTTGTTTCGCAATGACAAATCATTTCAAATTCGTACCACTTTAAGAAACATTTATTTACTCAAAATTTTCCAACGATTTCATTTTCAGCTCTATTAACCTTGAACGACAAACGTGGATCCGACACGGTGGTGCGACGTAATAACCAAGCTATGGGTATGTCGAATTTATACATATTAGCTGCAATTTTTAGCCAAAAATATGGATCGATTTACTTTTTTCGTATTTGCATCAATTAGATTCGAAGCATACCATCACAAATCTCGACGTAATATCAAAATAAACTCTTATAGTTGCAGCGAATGCTTATTTCGATTGTCAAAACTATTTTATTATGTCAATAACACTTATTAGCCATATAATAACATAATGTTTGTGCTGAGTAACATTTCCTGTTATTTGATAACTGATAGCAATATACTACAATTTGATAACAAAACAGGGGCGTTTGATACCACTTCATATTTCCTCTTATATAAAGGTATATTCGTCAGACAACCTTTATTCTAAGTTAAATTCATAAATGAGTCCCTAAAACTATACTTTTTCTGACATGGGCCTGGACCCTATTTTAAATATTACATGGGGCCTAACTACCAATCGCCCTAATTTTAATCACGCGTTACACTTACAACATGATTGTTGTGTATTGCTAGCTGGCGCGGTCTTATCGTAAAGACACCTAATTCGTCTCTTGGAAACAAGTATTTTTTTTGTGCGTAAAATATATTTTGTTTTTAACAGATGAAATATAAATTTTAAATGTATAAAGAAAAAATAATTTTTATAAAGTAGAAGTAGAATAAATAAAAATGATTTATTATTATTAACTAATTAAATTATAAATAGGAGTTAAATTACATATAAATTGACGGAGCAAGTGACATATCTTCATGATTTATATAAATAGTATACGATATAGGTAAAAAAAAATATCAACCACTGATTCTCAATTCGCGGCGAATTAAATAGTCTTTCAATTCAGGACTGCCAACCCGACTTTATTAATTAACAAAGCATCAGATTATCTGTCATGTTGTACTAATAAACTTTGTATATAAAAAAATTGTCAGAACCTACTGGAGGATTAACCGTCGTAGTTATTGGGCAGGTCTTACAAATTTAAATATTAGGTGAACGAACCATTTGTCCTATACCAAATGAATAAACTAAGATCAAATTAAATATTATCGGAATATTTTGATCTTCAACCCTTCTTGAGACAAAATACATTGAAAATCATATTAAAACAATTTTCGCCGATGATAATCACAATTATTCCAATTTCAACTATAAAACGATGTGAGACTCGAATTTTCACAGTGATCAATGTTTTAACTTGTTAAGCCTCGCGATCCAAATTTATGGAGTTGGACAATGCCGTAAATTATATAATAATAGAAGTCCATGGCGTTTAAAATTTTTATGTACAAATAATTACTTTATTATTATTTTGTTGAACATTTCCTCAAGCATTCTCGTGCTCTAATTTATCAAACTATAAAAGATGTGACTTGAAAATTTGTAAAATTTTGCATGGAGAAAATAGTTTCTGGGACTTTGAGAATAAGTTATATGATTGCAAAAAAAATTACTTTAATTTGAGAATAAGTTTGATTCGATAATGCTTTATTTTTTTCTTGGAGAAGGTGTAACTTATTTACGCCTGTCTTTCGATAAGAACTCACTTTTATCATTGTTAGCTACTGTTACATATCATTATTCAGATGTCACACTGAAGAGGAGAGTTGGCCTATATAAGTTGATGAGGTTCCATCCCTAAAACCAATTGGTGAAGGTGGAGTAATCCACCAACTCATAAGCTAGCCAACTTCTTCTCGGTTATGCTATGTGGAACACATGTGACTTATTAGCTAGGGTTTCCATTCATAACACTCCTCCCTCACATGTGAACCACTATTTTTTTTATTCAGAGAGGAATGCCACTTCTATACTATGTTGAGAATCACGTGTGCATAAGTCCCACATCGAAAGTTACAAACAAATTAAAAAGGTATATAAGTTTGATGAGTCACTCCTCTTAACACCAATTGATTTAAGAAGAAACCCATCAAGCTTATATCGGACGCCCCTTCTCCGTGTGGCGCATGTGTACGGGCCTCGATGACAGATGAAATTGCCGGAGGCCGGGCCCATATTTCTAAGATACTATCTATACTATCTATTCTATTATATAAATGCTCTAGGGGTGATAAAAACTGTCAATTTCTATTCCAATTTGGTCTGTCAATTTTAAGAATCAACCATCAGATTTAATCTATTAAATAAAAAAAACAAAATAAAACCACGTTCTTTCAATCAAAACTGTTGTTCCACCTCAGGTAAAAAACGTCAGACAGGAATTAACTGACGGCGTGACGACTGGCTCATGTGGCCCATTTGCGATTAAATCGATTATTTATCATAGCATTTCTGTATTACCTATTCTATTATTATTTTATATTGGTAAAAATTATATTTTCGACATTAAAAAAGAACAAATATCAAATTAAGATTAACAAAAATTATCATTAAATTTTAAGCACACGCATAGAGTGTGCGAAAAGTACTAGTATAAAGGGCGTGGGTAGGATAAAAACCGTTCGATTTGGTCAAATTTGGAATTTTTTAAATAAAAAATTTATTACAAACACTACCCACGACAAGTTATGCTATCAGATTTTTGTTGAAGTTTTTAAAATAATAAATGGTATTTTAACTAATAATAACCACCCACGCCCGACTAAGGCGGTTGAAATCCTCTGTCTCATAATCCATGTCTTATTTCCTGTTACATTCCTTTAAAATTGATTTTTATGATTATCGGAAAATATATGATATGGATATCAAATCGATCATCATAAAACAAGGAATAAATTGGATGCGTTTATTTATTTTTATCATATAAATATCATGAAATGACAACGATTTTTATGATTTGGTGGACTATAAGATTAAAAGAATTAATATTAAAAAAAAAAGAAATTTTGTGAACCGTCGGATAACGGATCTGATCATTTTGATACATAGATGAGACATATTTTGGGGACCGATGATTTCATGCGCCACTAAGGAGTTGCTTTTAGTTCTTATCCAAAAGTTGCATCTTTATCCTTATGCATCTCAAACTCTAACAAACTGATTTGTGCAGAGAAATCACTCACAAAAGAGGTGGAAGTAGAGTTCATTGTAGATTCGGGTCAAAGCTATATACAATGCTATACTATATGTCGAAGACGTTTCATGATTTTGCTAGAGGACGGCACGGTAGGTAAAAGAAAAATGTGATATTCAATTTCATAATAATCTTTCCCCTAATGCCTATGAAATTATCACTTAAAATTTCTTTCCTAAATTTCTTACTTCTATGTCTTTTTCAGGAAAAAACAAATTAATAAGTTGAAGGCATAAGATCGTAAACATATGCAGGAAAAGTTGTTTTCTCATTCAGTCAATTTTCCAACCAATAAAGATTCAATGAAGAAAGTACTGTTGATTTTATTTTGGTCAAAATCGGTTTATTTTTGCACTACGTGTAGGGTGTGCGCCGATAACTAGTCTTTGTAAACATCGTAGACGAAATCAAAACACAATTGGAAACAGAAATATTTCCTTATTTTTGCACGAAGCAAACGACTAGAAAACCTCCGACATCATTACTGTATCATTATCGGCTAAATCTGCGTTTTGATATATCCGATGTAATCATCTTTGCCTTTGGACTTGAGCGAGAGTGTGTAACTAACATACTCTTTATACTTAATACCATCTCGTAACACCTTGGGCGACCATCATCATCATCGATCATCGTCTGCAAAGGGTTTAGCTCAACGTCGTCCCCAGGAAACAGAAATGTCGCTATCGAAACTCTTTGCTTTTCAGCATTGGTAACAACTCTGTGCTCGTTACTCTTGTATTTCCCATTGCTCCATGCCTACAAATATTATGTAAAGATTTTGAATCTAATAATTCAAGAATCATTGTGCTTTTGGATATTTTATATGTTTTTTTTTAGAGGGAGGGAGGGAGAGGAGAGAGAGATGAGACCTCTAAGGAGTCACCAACGACGGCGACGATTGCATTTGGAATGGCTTTACAGGAACCCACGTGTCATTATTGTGCTTGACTTGGAGAGCTGTAATATCATCTTGTTGGACAATTAAGGTTATTGAGTTGTTTGTCTGAATGTGAAGTCTCCCAAGGACAAGATTAGGGTTTGCACAAGCTGGTATGATTCATTCTCACAACTTGTTTTCTGTCGCCGTGTAAATGCTTTAGAAAACCCTCTTCCACTCCCATTGACACCGATAACTTCGCTAGTATCTCATCGCATCGGCCATCATCTGAGTTTGCGTTGCATAATCTTCCACCACTTGTCTGTCCGAGAAAGAAAAGGAAAAAATATCACCATCTATCATATTGTACATTTTAGTTAATTAGGTATATATAATGATGATGATGATAATTACTAATTATTATATACTTGAAGCCAGGCATAGTATCATCTTCAGGCCAATATTTCATGTTTCTGTACTCGGTTGGCAATGTGACCAACACAAAGAGATCGCTCCAATCTTTCTTATCTTCTTCCAAGTAGAAGAATTCTTCGCCATATCC
Source organism: Craterostigma plantagineum (assembly GCA_027422505.1). Lineage (NCBI taxonomy): Eukaryota > Viridiplantae > Streptophyta > Magnoliopsida > Lamiales > Linderniaceae > Craterostigma > Craterostigma plantagineum. Next base: position 5,087 of record JAPQWV010003085.1, read on the forward strand.
TTCGTGATCTTCTTTAGCCCTTCTGTATTTATTCTTCTCTAGTAACGGTAAATCGAAAAATTCGATTGATACTTTCCTCATGCGGGTCAAAGACTCGTCTTGGCCGTGTTTTAACTATCTGTAATAGTTTAAGATCAACATCAAATAAGAACAAAAAAAGGGCATAAAGTGATTGAAGGACGATATACGAAAAAAAAAAAAAATACAAACCTGAAAGATACCCCATTCTTGGCATGCGCTATCTAACTTTCTCAGTTCACCTTCATCGCCTTTAGAGAGCAAAGAAAAATCAATGATTGGAATTACTCCATCATGGGAAGCGTGAAGTAGCAACTCTCGCTACTTTTAGGTCGCTCTGCGACGCTTCGTATGTATTTTCAGGCACAACTTTAGCATCGCGTTTTACAACCTCGCTAACTGGGAGGAGAAGTGATGATGAATCTCCCTCATGCCCTAATTCTACAGATTCTTGCAAAACTGTCCCCATGCTTAAGAGTTAATGGTTACGTACTAAATTACAAAGGGGGCTTTTCTTATTAGATGGTGGATTTTTCGTTTTAGAAATATGCAGTGCAACTAATAACACTTGGGAGGTCCTATTTATAATGGGAGGGGTTTAATAAATCTCCTTCAGTCAACTTGATTGCTTTTCTTTCTAAGGTAAGATCAACCGTAATTTGATTTTTTCAAGCAGAAATCAACTTCGCCAGGCAACGATCATCCAAGCCTTTCTCTAGTCATTACAAAGCTCGGTCATTGTTGTTTAGGCTCACGTTTCTCAACATAAGTGCTTGAGTAATGTTTCAGGTCAAACAACCAAATAGGATTTTTCCGACTTATTTGTTTGCAAGTGACAGGAGATTATATTAATTTTGATATATGAAGTTAATGCCAACCTTTTATGTTTTCTAAAGTATAGTGATTAAAACTTACATGTGTCTCGCATCGATTAATCGAGGAATGATGTTGACTATCATTGTTCACTCGCATCGATTAATCGAGGATGAGATTGACTAGCATATAATTCATCTACATATAAACCAATTTAGGAATAAACATCATTCAAGTTTATCCGATCACCTTCTGAATAAAATTCAACAATAATAGCAATTCAATTTTATAATTTTTACGGAAGTGGTGGCTTCGTGAATATATGGATTTCATTGTTATTTCGAGCTGCAAGATTGATGGGCACTTCTACTTTTAAGTTGATAAATTAAGTGTTTAAGTCCTATTAAAAAACATCAATTACGAGATGATGGCACTAAAAGTTAATTTTATACACAGCTTTCAACATAGATGCCAGGCTGTATTGAATGATGTGAGAACTTAATTAATGGAATTATCAAAGCAAAGCCATTGAAATAAGAGAGAAATGAGCTTGAATGAAGGTTCTGTCGAGATAAAAGCATGAATGGAAGTTCAAAAATCTGTTAAGTCCAAGAAGGCCTTTTAGCAAAAGGGCGCGTTATGTTGAGAAGAAAGGAATTAATAGAGACGCTGAGTCAGTGGCGTTTAATGGACTTAAGAGAATTTTAAAATGGCGCGCGCTATATGAGGCAGAGTTAGGCTTAACCGATCATTATTCAGATAGTTCCTCATTCAATTTCATTCTGTGTTGTTTTTGCTTTCTTCTCAGAAGATCCAAGATCTTCTTGATCTGTAATCAGACGATCGTCTATAGTGATTGATTAGATCACCGTGGATGTAGGATTTAACAATAATCCGAACCACGTTAAACTTGTTGTTCATACAAAGAATCACATTTCTTTACATGGTATCAGAGCACTCTGAAATCAATCAATCGCTGCGAAAACGACAATAGAGTTGCGCTCAATTAGGTTAATCTGAGGATCGATCATGGCAGCAGAATCAGAGACGTGCCGCGCCCAATTCCACAGCTTCGACTCAGATGGATGATCCATTTTCTTGAATTCCAACGCTCATCTGGGCGGGCATTTCCTCGTGCATGAGAAGCTCAATGGGGATAATTACGCGACGTGGAGCAGAGCTATGTTATTGCGCTCACAGGTCGAAACAAAGAAGGATTTATTAATGGTGAACTTGAGCCCCAGCAGCAACAGACAAGGAAAAGGTCATGGCGTGGAAAAGAATCAACAATGTGATCATTTCTGGATCCTAAATTCAGTCTCTAAAGAAATATCTGCGAGCATCCTTTATAGCTCGTCGGCGAGAGATGTTTGGGTGGACTTGTCAGAGAGATTGGCCAAACCAACAGGCCGAGAGTCTTTCAACTGAAGCGAGAACTGGTGAATTTGGCACGAGGGGATAACACGGTTGCTGTATACTACACCAAGCTCAAAACCTTATGGGATGAGTTAGCAAATTACCTGCCAAATTGCCCATGCACCTGTGGAGGAATGAAGCAGATGAAGACACAGCTTGATGAAGACACGTGATGGTATTCTTGATGGGGCTCAATGACCCTACTCACAGTTAAGAGGACAGATTTTGACAATGGAGCCTTTGCCATCAATTAGCCGAGTCTTTTCTCTGATAGTGCAAGAAGAGAGGCAAAGATCAATAATTCATGGCCAGTTTAAGAGCAGTGATGATCAATCTAACATATGGCAATGTTGGCTGCAAGAAATTACCAGGACCAGGGCAGGAAGGGAAGCTATGGGCAGAAAAAGGATACAATGAGACCAACCTGTACCCACTGCAAACAAAAAGGGGCATACAGCTGAAAACTGCTACCAATTGCATGGCTATCCACCTGGTTTCAGGCAGAACTTAAGGTACAAATCAGCAAGGGTTAATCAGTCCATTGCAGAGGTTCAGCAGAGCACAGCCCAACAAGGGAGCCAGACAGGAGTTCAAGGTGAATCTGGTGGAAATTCACTGTTCCAACTGCACCTCACACCTCTGCAATTGCAGAGCCTCAAGTCACTGATTAATCAATCAAACAACCCTCAGGTAACAGGAGGATGTGGGATTTGTTTCAGCAGACAGGTAAAAGGACAGGTATTTGCATGACTTTCAATTTACCCGAGCTATCCATGCTAGTGTTTGGTTGATAGATTCTGGTGCTACTATGCATGTGTCTGGAAACAAAGATTTGCTATATGATTTGCATCAAATAAATAGATCAAGAGTGATATTGGCCTGATAACACTGTGATAGAAGTAGAGCAGGCAGGATCTTTTAAGTTGAATCAGTTCATTACCTCAGAAGTGCTTCTTGTTCCTGAGTTTCACTTTAACTTGATTTCTGTAAGTTCTCTTGCCAGCAGTCAATCTTGCAAGGTCACTTTTGAGTCTGACAGCTTCTTAATACAGGACTCATCACAGAAAGTGATTGGCAAGGGTAAGCAAGAAGCTGGGCTGTACATCATAAGGGCAGCAACAACAGCTGTTAAGCAGATAGTAGTCATGATGTGTCTGTAGTATTGAATGGTGTGTCAGCCGATATATGGCATAACAGATTGGGGCACCCTTCTCACAGGGTTTTAGATATGTTAAAGAGACATTAAAACACAGTAGTAAGGATTTAGATGCACACTGCAAAATCTGTCCATTAGCTAAACAGAAGAGAAAATGTGTTTCCAAACAGCAATAAAACAGTGTGTTCACACTTTCGACCTTATTCATTGTGATGTGTGGGACCATTTCATGTTCCATCTTATCTGGGGCATCAATATTTTATCACTATAGTTGATGATTTTTCGAGGTTTCAACATGGCTCTTCATGATGAGGCACAAATCTGAGGTCACCACAATCATACCATATTTCCTAGCACTTATAGAAAACCAGTTTGGGTGTAGAGTTAAAACGATTAGATCAGATAATGCACGTGAATTTAGCATGGCAGAACTGTTCAAAAGCAGGGGATTGTGCACCATTTGTCATGTGTTGAGACTCACAACAGAATTCAATCGTGAAAGAAAACATCAACACTTGCTTAATGTAGCACGAGCTCTGTTTTTCCAGTCAGGTCTGCCTGCAAGTCACTGGTCAGAATGCACTTTAGCAGCTGCTTACCTTATTAACAGACACCCACAATAGTCTTAAATGGTAAAAAGTCCATATGACATGTTATATCAGAGGTCATTTTGATTATCATACACTACGGGTATTTGGGTGCCTTTGCTATTGTGCCACACTTGCAGGTTCAAGAAGGAAGTTTGATCCACGGGCAAGAGAATGCATCTTCATAGGATATCCAAATGGGTTGAAGGGATATAAGGTGATGGATCTAGCTACAAGAAAGGTCTTCATCTCAAGAGATGTCAAGTTTGCAGAAACTGTCTTTTCCACTTAAAGGACAGCTTGGCTCGATGGGTGCTCAAACTGATCCATTCTCAGGACTGGTATTACCAAGATCTTGCACTACAGATGATGGGGAAATTACACATCACCATCACAGGCCAGGGCAGGGGATATGATTACCCTGTAACAGAGGCAGTGGAACAGATCTCACAGCAGTCACTGAAGATCAGGAAGATCAGGGCAGCAATTCAATGCAGACCCCATAGGCAGGATGATGCAGAACTACAAGGCCAAGGTGGAGTTTTTACCAGATCAGGGAGACAGGCTAGAAGGCCAATGTATTTGGAGGATTATCAATGCAATAATCTGGTGCAGAGAAGGAGCTTATACCCCATTTTCACAGATGATGTCAGATGAAAATTTCTCAGGACAGTTTCAGGCCTTGATCAAAACAGCTTCACAAAATCAAGAACCAAGGACTTATGAACAAGCATCTGAACAAACACATGGGTGGAAGCAATGCATGAGGAGCTGAGAGCTTTGGAGGACAATCAGACATGGTCAATTACACAGCTTCCAAAAGTTAAAAAGGCTATAGGAAGTAGATGGGTATATAAGATCAAATATAACTCGCTTGGAGGATTGAAAAATATAAGGCTAGATTGGTCGCTAAGGGATACGATCAGCGGGAAGGAGTAGATTACATAGATACATTTGCACCCGTAGCAAAGCCTAGCACCATCAAAATAATATTATGCTTGGCAGCTAAACTCGGATGGAAATTGCAACAAATGGATGTGAATAACGCTTTTCTCAATGGAGAACTAGCAGAGGAGGTGTACATGGAGATTCCTCAGGGTCTTGACAGTGTTTACAAGAGGACTGAAAGGAACAAACTCGTATGTAAACTCCACAAATCGATATATGGGTTGAAGCAAGCTTCCCGGGAGTAGGAATAAGAAGTTTACTAATGCAGTGAAGGACTTTGGCTTCAACCCAGACCAGTTCAGATCACACCTCTTTCGAAAGGGAAAAGGTAATCAGCTAGTACTTCTTTTAGTCTATGTTGATGAACATCATAGTCACGGGTCCATCAGTCCAGGCAATAGATGAAGTGAAACTATTCCTCAGAAACTGTTTTTAAAATAAAAGACCTTGGTGAGCTAAGGTACTTCCTCGGAGTTTGAAGTGGCAAGGAATGACAAAGGAATCTACCTGTCACAGAAGCAATATACATTACAGCTACTGGAAGATTCAGGCTACATAGATGCTAAAGCCACTATCAACCCCCATGAGTCCAAGTCAGGCAGTCACTGAAACAGAGGGAGAACTGCTAGCAGAACCTTCATTACAGAAGGCTGGTGGGAAGACTTCTGTACCTGACGTTTACCAGACCTGATATAGCTTTTGCGGTGCATAAGCTTAGTCAATACATCTCCATGCCCAGAACAACACATATGGCAGCAGCCCACCATTTGCTTAGATACCTGAAAGGTACACCGGGCAAGGAATTTTCTTGAATGCTGAGCAGAACTTTGAGCTGAAGGCCTTCTCGGACGCTGACTGGGCAGCATGTAAGGACACGAGAAGATCAATCACAGGTTACTCAACTTTCTTAGGGAATTCACTAATAACTTGGAAGGCAAAGAAGCAAGCCACAGTCTCGAGGTCTTCTACGAAGCAGAGTACAGAGCATTGGCAGCAGTAGTGGCTGAAGTGCTTTGGATCAACCAACTGCTCAAAGAATTGAACATAAACAATTGTGAGCCGAAACAGTGATCTTCTGTGATAATCAGTCTGCCTTGAAGCTGGCGGCCAACCCTAAGTTCCTGAACGTTCGAAGCACATAGAGATCGACTGTCATTTCATTCGGCATCACGTAGCTAATGGAGAAATCAAATTGCTGCCGGTTCGACAGAGCATCAATGGCGGATGTTTTCACAAAGCCTTTATCAGCGCCAGTTTTGCAAGAACTCTTAGTCAAGATGGGTGTAATTAACCTATACCATCCATCTTGCGGGGGTATCAAAGCAAAGCCATTGAAATAAGAGAGAAATGAGCTTGAATGAAGGTTTCTGTCGAGATAAAAGCATGAATGGAAGTTCAAAATCTGTTAAGTCCAAGAAGGCGCTTTAGCAAAAGGGCGCGTTATGTTGAGAAGAAAGGAACTAATAGAGACGCTGAAGTCAGTGGCGTTTTATGGACTTAAGAGGAATTTTAAATGCGCGCGCTATATGAGGCAGAGTTAGGCTTAACCGATCATTATTCAGATAGTTCCTCATTCAATTTCATTCTGTGTTGTTTTTGCTTTCTCTCAGAAGATCCAAGATCTTCTTGATCTGTAATCAGGACGATCGTCTATAGTGATTGATTAGATTCACCGTGGATGTAGGATTTAACAATAATCCGAACCACGTTAAACTTGTTGTTCATACAAAGAATCACATTTCTTTACAGGAATAATGTCAGAGTAGTTCGACATGGCGACAAAACTATTTATGTGTAACTTCACTATTCCCTCTTTGTAAACGTAAATGTCACAGTCGCATATATGACCAAGCTATTATGAATATATTTTTTATTTAATTAATAGAATAATGTCAGAGTAATTAGACATGGCGACAAAACTATTTATGTCTAACTTCACTATTCCCTATGTCACCGTCCCATATGACAAAGTAATTATGAAATATTATTCTTATTTAATTATAGAATATAGTCAGAGTAATTGACATGGCAACAAAACTATTTGTCTTCTAACTTCACTATTCCCTATAGCAAATACCAATGTCACGGTTTCATATATGACAATGCTATTATGAATATTATTTTGGATGTATATTATACAATGTGGTTGATAAGATAAAGGACAAATCTACAATCAAATATTATATGTGGATGTATATTATATAGAGTGGTTGATAAGATAAGGATTCAATAAATAGTAGATGCATAAGACAAGAATATGAATTATATAAGTTATTTTATGAGAATGTAATATTCTGTTGTGGTTGTAATTTGATAAATCTTGTCAATAAAAAATCGGCACCTTAAGTTGTATTGTAAAACACACGAAAGTATTGAAATTGGTTCATACTTCCTCTCTCTATATTTCTCTCTTTATCATATAAATATAACAATAATATTGTTATAGCACGTTATCAGTACGAGCGTCCTCCGACAATCACCTCATGAGATACTTTCACGAGTGACATACGGTAATTTTATTTTTGTATTTTTATATTAATCGTACACTATTATGGACATTTAAAATATTCATTTGGATTCATTTGGTATGGGACAAATGGTATGGGACAAATTTTTTTGTGTTTTTATGTTCATTTGGATTCATTTGGTATGGGGCAAATGGTTCGTTCACCTAATATTTAGATTATATGACCTGCCCAATAAATTATATTTGTTAATCGAGTTCATACAGTTGGTTCTGAGAATTTTTTATAGTACAAAGTTGATTAGTACAACATGACAAATAATATATTATGTTAGTTAGTTAATAAAGTCGGGTTGTCACGAAAGAATATTATGTTTAATTGGAATCACTGATTGATATATTTTGGAGAAACTACTTATCAGTTCCATTTGAGTTTTAAAATTCTTCTTAAATACCCCTCGAATTATTTCTTTCCTTACCGATACCGATTTGAAATTTGGGAACTTTACATGTTAGGCCCCTACATAGTTTTTTATTAAGGTTCGGACCCTGTCAGGAAAAGTATAGTTTTAGGGACCCGTTTTTATTTAAACTTAAGAAACGGACATCTGACCAAATACTCTTATAAAAAGTAATGAGAAGTGGTATCCGGCGCCTTGTTGTGTTATCAAATTGCAATCTATCGTTATGCATAACATGCAGTATTATCACGCACAAATTTGTTATTGTATATCTAATAAGTGGTATCGACAGAATAAAATGTAGCTTTTGAAACATATGCCATTAGCATGCTTGCTTGGTAACACTTCATGCATTCACGGTAACACTTTCTTGTTTCTAGGTAACACTTGATGCTTTTCGGGTAATGCTTCCGGGTAACATAAACTTGTTTATGGCTATTAAATATATGCGATTACATGTTGGGTACCACTTCATGCTTTCCGAATAACACTTCCTTGTTTCTGGCTAACACTTTCTTGTAATTCATTTTTTTTGTAAGAGAATGCAGTTTACCCAAGAAATGTTATGCAGAATTCACGAAGTGTTACGCTATAGCTAATAAGTGGTATGAACATAATAAAATGTAGTTTTGAAGCATGCATGATTAAACATGCTTACTCGGTAACCTTCATGCTTTCTGGTAACACTTCTTATTTCTGGATAAACACTTTTTGTAATCGGAAGTGTTACCCATAATGCACAAAGTGGTACCCGTCGAGTGTTTGGAAGAGCTAATGGCAAACATGTATAATCTCGCACATGAAGTGGCAAATGAGCTTTTGCTCAAAATAGTGTAGGGTGTACATGTAAATATACCAAGTAGATATGTATATAAAAACGCTGTTGTGTTCAATGGAGAAAGTTACTGAAAAAAATCCGTAAGCTTGTAATTGATTATGGAGAACACGTCCCCAAAGTGCATGTGATTAGGAGATCAGGGGTTCGAACCCTACCTCCCACATTACTTTGGGAAGTCCCCATGAGGGAGATACCTCATGACTATCGATGTCGGGTGAATTTGGGACGTATTCATCTGGCCCCGATGATTAGTCCCATCTCTGAAATGTGTTGCGCTAATAGCCCCCGCCTTGCCAAAGTCTGTGTGGCGTTATAAGGCCCACGACTGCCCGGGGCTAGCCCATAGCCAGGCTGTGTGGGGATACCTCGGGACAGTTAAAAAAAGATTCTAAACACAAATATTTTCTGACACTACACGCGATTCTCTCTTGCGTGTTCTCCCAGGTTTTCTACCAAAAGTATCAAATCTTATATTTCATATGAAAACTTTAGAATTCATGCCTAGAATTAAATGTAGTTTGATTCTGCAACATAACATACTGGTTGTACGATTTCCAATTTATTTTATTTAATAATATTTTAAAACATATTCTGACATAAAATTATGGGTCAATTCGAAATCAGGCCCTCTAGGGGTTTGATTTTCGAATTCAGGCCCTGTTTAAGAATTTTTAAATTAAATGACCCATTTGTGTGTGTAAAAAGTGTATGAAAAATATATGAACTGATATAGAATGATTGTGTTGTGTTACAAACTTTCATCATACTGGTATGTCAGAGCAATAAAGTAGTACTGCAGAAAATAAACTGATATCAGATGATCATAAACTGTGTACCGGATTATGGTACGGTGGTACAGAATTTCACATACTGGTATTTAAGAGAAATAAAGTGGTACTGCATAAAAATGGGTCCTTAAAACTAAATATTTTCTGAAGAGAGTCTGAACCCTAAATCACTGGCGGAGCCAGCGTTGGCCAGTGGGGTCCATGGACCCCACTGAAAAAAAAAATCCGTTAGCATTTTATAACCATAAATAACTAGTATTATTTTTATCAAATATAATAAGATGTGGACCCCACAGAAATATATAAAAACTCCATAGGAAATGGTAAACATTTAAGGATGTGGACCCCACTCTAGTGAAGGTCTAGCTCCGCCACTGCCCTAAATTATACTTGTGTAGGGCCTGAAATGAAAATGCGCCTAAAATTATCGATCTTTGTCTTGAGTTAATAAATTAAATACTGAACTGAAGTCCACAGTTAACTTTTAGTTGATAGAATAATGTCTTACAGATACATATAGCGACGAAACTATTTCATCGAAGGCATAAAACTTAAACTTCACTAAGGTGCCAAATACAACAGACAAGTGTACTATATAAAATCGTAACTTCACTATTTCCAATGTCGAATTGCCACGAGCCCTGAAACCACTACATACATGTTATGATAAAATTCTGAATGATCTGATGACTGATTATTTTATAAAATAGTAAGGTGCATTTTCATTCAGCCCCCGCATAACTATGATTTCGGATTCAGGTCCTTAATTCTTCACGCGGTTCAATGGATTATTTTAATAATATTATTAGTAATATTATAATGTTAATTAAGATTAAGGTTTGCCTATAAATAGCATAGGTTAGATGTGATGAAAAACAAACCAAAGAAAGGAAAGAAGAGAGGGGAGGGAGAAAGAAAAGAAGAAAAGAAAAATAGAGGGTTTGTTCGTATTTGCTCCAACTATAAAGAGAGATAGTTAGTGTTTTCTCCTTTATAGATTGAGAGGTTGTAACCCCTATTTTTACCCCAGTAATAAATTTCTACATCTCCCGTGGTTTTTTAACCCCCTAGTTAAAAAGGGTTTTTCCACGTAAATTCCCGTGTTCCATTTATCCTCACAGTCATTTCCAATTTCGTTACGCTGTCCATTTCGCCTTGTCAAAAAAATTAATTTTAAAAGACCCATTTTCTACAGTTCACTTCATTGCTCTTACATACCAGTATGTTGAAATTCTGTACACACAAAACCATAATCTGGTACCAGTTTATGATCATCTGATACCAGTTTATTTCTGTAGTAACAACTTCATTGCTCTGACATACCAGTATGTTGAAAGTTTGTAACACAAAATGATCATTCCATACCAGTTCATATATCTTCCATACCACTTTTTTACACCACACAAAATGGGTCTTTTAACCTAAAAAATTCTCAAACAGGGCCCGAATTCAAAATCAAACCCTTAAAGGGGCCTGATTTCGAATTGACCCAAATAGTAAATCTCCACAGAGGCAATTACATGTCAGGCCATACTAATAGGTTTGATTTTGATTTCAGGCTCTATTTATTTTCATATAGATAGAAGTACCTAAATTTAGTTTTCATTTAGAAATAAGGACCTAATCCATGATAAAACACATATTTGCCTATAAAAGGATTACGAATCATTGCCATCGTCTTCTTCAAACGAGCAAAGCAACCATGAAGTGGTATACGGTGTACATGAAGTGGTACTGTAGATCAATGGAATGGTAGTGTAGACTCATGAAGTGGTACTAGTGAACAGTGAAGTGGTACTGTAGACCCATGAAGTGGTACTGATGAACAGTGAAGTTATACTGTAGACCCATGAAGTAGTACTGTTGAATAGAGAAGTGGTACAGCAATGTAGACCCATGAAGTGGTACTGTTGAATAGAGAAGTGGTACAGCAGAACCCTTAAGTGTTTCTGCAGAAATCTGGTAAATATATTGACGCGATCCAAAATTGAAATGTTGGAAATTAACAAATTTTTCTGGATAACCATTTATGCATATCGAGTAACAATTCCTACTGTGCCTTTAACGAATGTTCCAAAAATAAATAACACTTAATTCAAACGAAATAACATGTTCCTGCGAAATAGCAAAAGTGTTATCGAGAAATAAGGAAGGGTTATCCACGAAATAACATGTTCCTGTGAAATAACACTTACATCTGTTTCGATACCCTTCTTAAAAAAATATATTTCTACGTGTTTCACATGAGATACCTCTTATTTGTTTCGCAATGACAAATCATTTCAAATTCGTACCACTTTAAGAAACATTTATATACTCAAAATTTTCCAACGATTTCATTTTCAGCTCTATTAACCTTGAATGACAAACGATGGATCCGACACGATGGTGCGACGTAATAATCAAGCTATGAGTATGTCGAATTTTAACATATTAGCTGCAATTTTAGCCAAAAATATGGATCGATTTACTTTTTTCGTATTTGCATCAATTAGATTCGAAGCATACCATCACAAATCTCGACGTAATATCAAAATAAACTCTTATAGTTGCAGCGGATGCTTATTTCGATTGTCAAAACTCATTTTATTATGTCAATAACACTTATTAGCCATATAATAACATAATGTTTGTGCTGAGTAACATTTCCTGTTATTTGATAACTGATAGCAATATACTACAATTTGATAACAAAACAGGGGCGTTTTGATACCACTTCATATTTCCTCTTATATAAGGGTATATTCGTCAGACAACCTTATTCTAAGTTAATTTCAGAAATGAGTCCCTAAGACTATACTTTTTCTGACATGGACCTGGACCCTATTAAATATTACATGGGGCCTAACTACCAATCGCCCTAATTTTAATCACGCGTTACACTTACACATGACTGTTGTGTATTGCTAGCTGGCGCTGTCTTATCGTAAAGACACCTAATTCGTCTCTTGGAAACAAGTATTTTTTTTGGGGCCATTACGGATCAGACCCTAGTATAGTTTCAATTTAGTAATCAGACCCTGTCAGAATAATCTTTAGTTTGAAGGACCTTTTTTTTAAAAAATCAATGATAAAGACCCAAACTATAATTTTACTAAATAACCTTCGTAAAGGGTTCTTTGAGGGTGTATTCGACGCCATATTTATGTTACACAGATCTGACGACTTGTTACCGTAATAACTGAACACGTTACTTTAAACTGAAAACATGTTACTTCTCGATAGTAAATTGTTTTTTTTGAACGGATTTATATTTATTCGGCTAATCGAAACCCAGTTTTCACAGAATCGAGCACAATCGACTGGCCCATCAACAAATCGACGCGTCACGTAGGATTCATATGATATTGTTGAAGTACGATGTAAGAATTTTGATGAATTTTGATACAGTTTGAAATTCGAGAAAAAACGGGCCAAATTGAACTATGTTTCGTAGCAATTGCAGCTAATCTTTGTGTAATCGAGCTACCCATCGTTTGGGCATTTCATAGGCTCTGTCAATTTTGAACAATCGTCACCTCATCAGTTTTAAAACGTACGTTGTGTGAAGTTGTTCGTATGGAAGGCATCGTTTCATCTGGAATAAATGTTACTTTTTTATTCATTCTTGTTATTTATTTATGTCGTCTAGTTATAATGTACCAAGAAACCGTTACTTTTATACTCATAAATTTATATTTTTGTCCGATTAAGTGTTATATTTTGACTTCGTTTTGTTTATAATAACTATAGATGTGGTATTTTTCTGTCCACCATATGGTACTAAAAAAAGTGGATCATGATACAAAAGGTAACTCATATCGATGTAGTGGTCTTTGGTATATTATGACCTAATTTTGTTTCTGAAAAGTTGGTTGTGATATTTTGTTTTAACGGACCAGTTTCGATAATTTTTGGCACAGAACTGTTACTACAGGAAATAAAAACGTTACTTCGATTGTCTAAGATGGTATATTATGACGTATTGATGTGATATGTTTTTTAGCAGAGCTGTTTCGATTTATTTGACGTGGAACTGTTACGAAATAAATAGAAGCGTTACTTGTTTTGTCGAAAGTGTTACTAGAAGTACATGAATTGTTACTAAATAAACAATAAACATTACTTTGTTTCCATCAAGTGGTATTACATTCTGAAACCTAATTTGGTGTCACAGACAAACGAGACCAAAAGATGTCAAACCAAACCAAACCCAAAAACTGACCAAAATATAACAAACCTACCATGCACAAACAAAAAAGTGACCAAATGGCATCAAATATGAACACATTGTGAATGACAAAAAGGACAAAAGGAGATTGCAAACACTAAATTGGTTCTTTACATGTTCGGCGGTTGTGCCCATATTTGTTACACTTTCCGCATTTTAGTGGACGAACATCTGGAGTCTGTGAATGGATCCTCTTTGATCGAGGACGACCCGGGGGTCGTTGAACGTCTGGTTCAACGACGTCTTCAGGTAATGGATCTTCCATTCCAAAATCTGAAGGAATGGGATTTACGGACGCCATGTATGCGTCTCTGTATTTCGCTAAACTGTAGTAGTTGTCGCAGAAGTTATACGGAGACAGCCCTAGAGAAAGAATACAGCATGCGTGCTTACATGGAATACTCTCTAATTGGAAGCGTCTGCAGGAACACGTCTTGTTGTTTAAGTCGACGGCAAATCTGTTCCCAGTTTCTGATACTTCAAATTGCCATCCAGAAGAATTATTGACCTCCAATGTTCGAGATTCATCTATGTTCAACTTTAGAATCTTCTCGGGCTTCTTACACAAACGTCCGTCTTGTTTGTGTGCTTCATTTCTTTTTTCGTTCATCATGACCATAATCTTCCGCCTTATCTCATCGATCAATGCGACAATCGGCAATGACCGAGCCAGACGAACCCAACTTTCCAACTCTCCGCAATGTTGTTATCAATAATTCCCCACCTCTTTCCAGCAAATAATGAGTTAGCCCAACAATTGGGCTGCGTGTCTATTAAAAACTGCCTGCGATCAGGGAATGCTGAGTTAAATTCTTCAGTAAATGTTTGTAAGTCAGCCACATAAGGAGAATATGCCGCATTCTTTAGCTTAGAAGTCCAATGTTTCTTGTTCCTAGCTGGTATTTTCGCAATACCTGAAAAATCAGTACCAAGATAAGAAAAAAGATTAATAACACAAGCCAAGAGTGCTTTTGAAATACCTCTGTCTTGAAATTATCGACCACATGCCGTAGACAGTATGCGTGGTGAGACCCCGGAAACACTGAGGGAACGCCGTTAACAAGGCCAGCATTCCGATCGGAGAAGAACGTATATTCTCTGAAATTGTCTCTTCCATGAATGCATAAAAGGTGTCTCAACTTCAATAGGAACCACTCCCAATTACTGTTAATCTCTGCATCGACCACTGCAACAAATATGGTTGTTTAGAGTTCATATTACACTTGTTAATGCTCCAAAGTGAAAATACAAACCTGCCAATGCCACTGTAAACAGCCCGTCATTTGCGTCCTTCGAAACAGCACTAAGCAAAGATCCTTTGTGCTTGTTCTTGATATGTGAACCATCAAGGAAGATCAATGGCCTACAACCCCTTATAAAACCAACTATACAAGCATTAAAACAGACAAATAATCTCCGAAATTTATTGCTATCAGCATGTAGCTCACAGTCGGCCACACTCCCGGATTTGTTTGTCTCACAGCGTTGCAATACCACCTCAATCTCTCGTAAGAACATCTTTCCACCCCATGAATATTCTTTAGTGCTATTTCCCTCCCTGCCCATGCCCTGTGGTATGGAATTTCGACACCATACTCTCGCAACATATCGTTCTTCATAGTATGTGGCTTGTATAAAGGCTCTGTACTCAATTTGGGCTGCATCAATTCTGCAATCATTTCGCATCTGCTTTCGGTGTGTTTACGAGTTAGAAGGCTTGTTTCCCCACACGTATGATTGAGGTTGCATTTTCTTATGGAAAATACACCATTGCATTTCATGTAAGCCGCGTATATCCTCCAAGGACACCCGTCAACATTGCAAACCGTGATGATTTTATGAGGATCATTTTTAACATACTTGAAAGATCTTCTTCTTGCTATTGCATACCTTTTCAGTTGCTCCGAAAGTCGTTAGCATCATTAAAGACTTGTCCTTCACCATCAATGCCACGAAGCCAGCCGTCGAATGTGTTGATAGAAGATGGACAAAAATACTTGATTCTTCGACTTGGGATGGCTCTGCTTCAACAATATCTTTCTTCTCTGCTACAACCATCTCAATGACATTCAATTTGAACTCGCGATGTAGTCTCACCATGAACTTAACATCATCATCAACACGCAGTGACACGATTTTCTTGTTAAGGGGTGACTTGTACGTCAATGATATAGAGGGACTTTGTGCACATGAAAACCGTTGTGTGATTTGCAAAAGCAACTCTAGTAATGAGCTGGTTTCCTTTGCCTCGAAGACACTAAATTCGTGGGCATATTCACAAAATATAAGAATTCCTTCATCTTTGTCAGGAATGGTGGGGACCATCTTTACGATTGTGGAGATTGGTGGCATTAAAGACAATAAACCCAAGCTGTAAACATGTTAATTACTTCAAAAGTGAAGGGTTTGGGACGGATTTACGATACATGGTAAATTTTGGGCGGAATTTGTGGATTTGGGCGGAATTTGTGGATTTGGGCGGGATTTGTGGATTTGGGCGGGATTGTGGATTTTGGCAATATGGTATCGGGCCGTGTTACTAATACTTATTTAACTGTTATCGTTTACTTAAATTATGTTACTAATGTTGCTTATGTGTTACAAATTGCTGCAGTTATCGTACAAAGGTTTAGGGTTATGTGTTTATCGAGATTGGTGGCATTCGCAACAATAAACTGAAGCTATAAACATGTTAATGCTCCAAAAGATATGGGTTTTGGACTGATTTACGATACATGGTAAATTTTGGGCGGAATTTGTGGATTTGGGCGGGATTTGGGATTTTGGCAATTTGGTATGGGGCCTTGTTACTAATAATTATTTAACTGTTATCGTTTACTTATATTATGCTACTGAACGTTGTTTATGTGTTACAAATTGCTGGCTCGTTTCACTATCATCCACCTCCATCGAACATTGTGGCTTATAAAGGAATTTGGTGTGATGAATGCATCAAATTATACATTTACAAGATGTTAATCTTGTAAATGTCGAACAATTTGCATTTATGAACAAAACTAATCCAATTACTTATATGGTGCTGAAAACCTAATTTCTGTTATCACTATCCGTAGAATTGTTATTAATAGGTTTCTGTTGTTATTATTTAGTGAACATGTATTATTTATTGCGGGCAATTTGGTAATATTATGGTAACGTACCATCATGTTTATGTTCCTTACCAAATAAATTCCAGAAAGTATCCAATAAATATTTACGACATATAAAATGAGATTTGTGGTTTAATATTGAATTTTGAGGGCATACGTGGTGGAATTCATGTTATGTTTCAATGAACAAGATAATGTCTATAAGGTGCTATGAAGTCTTATAAGTTTAACATAGATATTGACCTCAAACTTTCACCATCATCCTTCGATCGGACAATGTGGCTTTTAAAGGGATTTCATGTGATGATAGACTCAAATCATCATACATGCTCAAGATGTTATTCATACATCAAATCATACATCAAATCATACATCAAATCATAAATCAAATCATACATTCACCATCTCAATGACATTCAATCTTGGTTCGTTATTTTGTGGTGTGCAAGATGTATTACATGAAGGTTAATGAACTAGAGACACAAATTAATAAGTTGACTACGCAAAAGTCATTACAAAACACATAGTTCAACATCAACTTCCATCTGTATCAACTACAGACACAAATTAAGAAGTTGATTAAGCAAAAGTCATTACAAAACAGCATAGTTCAACTACAAAAGCATAGTTCAACATCAAAAGCCCTACGTATGCACCACAACAGACACAAGCAAGGATCTTAAACAGCCATCAACATAGAACTTGACTTCGCAGCGAAGTCCAACACCCCGGCGAATATGTGAGCTCTGTAGTTAGCGATGTCCCCGCCTTGTTAACTTCATCCTAGAATGTTGCCTCATCTCGCATAACTGCCTCCCCAAACATACATACCCACACCCCACAGTCTAAGCCATCATCTTTCTGTCGTCTACAGACCATATTTGTCACTTTCTGATCGGGGATGATATCCACGTTATCGTGTAGCATGTACTGTCGAATGGCCGAGGCCTATTTTTTCAACAAGTAAATAAATTTCAAGATTTATCACATAAAGCATAATCAAGTAATTATAGTGGTATTTAAAATGGACTTACACAACGCGATGCGATCGAGTTGGATCCGGCTGAAGGCATCGAATTGTAATGAACGAAGGCCTTACTCTTGACGTCGAGAACAAGGAGATGCCAGTGATACCCGTGGTATAACGGCAGAGCTATGTACTTACATGATGTAAAATAAAGCCCTACGTATCTTGTCCAGCTCGACGATCGTACTCTCGGACAGCTTTTCCAGAAATGTATCCATGCCTTTCTTAGTCGATAATTTGATCGACCTTCCACTGCTCAACACAGCCTCGATATTTTGCTGAGCACAAACACGCAGATTTTGTAAACACTTGTTAGTACAAAAAATGATATAACTACATAAATAACTCACCGCAACATGCATGGGCACAAAGAACGTCTCCAACGGCGGAGTCGACCGTGATATGTAATATGGCGAAGTCAAGTACTTGAACCATACGTCCATGACATGGCATACGACAGCCCTGCCCTTCATCATCTCCGCCAAATGACAGCCACGCAGAATGGACAAATTGTCCTCCCAATAACGGAACTATGTATACGTCAATATAACTAACATCATTATACTAACAGCCACATTAGAATATAATCTCTTAGAAGTATTCTCAAAATAACTAACCTGTAGTCGCCTTTCTCTATGAAGCGATCAGTGAGCTCTCGTTCATCATCAGAAAGAGCAGCCTTACCCGCAAACTCTTTGTCGAGAACCTCGGAGTATTCAGCAACTTTGGGCTGGTTTGCTGACGCCATCTCTTCAAGATCAAGGACGAGCCCTTTCGCTGCAGCTTTTGTTCTCCGTGGCTTCTTCTTCGGAGGAGTTGTCGTTCCAGGAGGCGTAACAAAGTCTTCGTCCTTTTTCTTCTGCCTATTCCTCTCGTATCCCTCTAATTTGTAGCAGCCACGTATTGTCTGAACTCCGCATCCACCGTCATCACAGCATATCGTGGGAGTGCGTATTGGATGGCATTCGCAACCACCTTATCTACCTTCTGAGTCGCCTCAACTCAGCATTCTCATCATCATGCACAGCAACATCCTTCTCAGGTACAACAACCTTCTCAGCCTCATCCACAGCAACATCCTTCTCAGCCTCAACTTCAATCGCATCATCGCCCACCTCACCTTCATTGTTAGACACCTCAACTTCAATCTCCTCATCGTCATCAACCCCCATTTTCTTCTCAGACTCAGCACCATCCTTCACATCCTCGTCCTCCTCACATTCCACCTCATTCTCAGCCTTCTGTCCGACCTCATTCTCAGCTTTCTGTCCCACCTCATTCTCAGCCTTCTCTCCACCTCATTCTGAACTTCCTTTCGCGCCTCAACGTTCTTTGCTATCAGTTCGTCAATCACCATAACATTGCTTGGGAGGGAGCAGAATAGTTCATGCTCCCTCTGCCACATCATGATTGGATGGACTACATCTTTCTCCTTCAACTTCTCAATTTCCTCGTTGATTTTTTCTTCAGAAGCACGCGTTTTCCCTTCCCATCTCGTGAATCGAGGAATGCGAGTCGCCGATCGAGCCTTACCCAACGATGGGGCATGCTCATAGACCCATACCTGACAATAACACAACAACATTGACCACAAAACAATGCGCAATTAATTTTCAACGTGAAAATAACAAATCTGTACTTACGAACAAACCGACGGTACAGCCTCCGACATATCGACGCTTCTTCACAACTTCCTTCAAGAGGAATGAGTGCACTGCCGGGCCCCAGGCATAGCCACTCACCTCGTCAAGCCGCTCAACATACTCAAACAGAAAGCTCGGGAAAGTGTAATTGGTCGTAGGGAATAAAATACAAATAAAAACTAACAAAATATACATTCTACTGAAATCATCTAAACTGACTGCATCATTTTCCTTCCCTAATTCCGTCATTCTCTTAATTACTTCCTCTCGAGAAGGCCTAGAATTATCACCAAAACATCTACGTACGAACGGCACCTCCTCCGCAGACTTGAAGTTAATATCAACAAACATACCTCTCACTCGCAACCCCATGAACACAGAAAATTCACACGCAGAAAACGGAACCAAACTGTTTACCCCCAATCGGAAAGTCGTACCGTCTGGACTTAATCGCTTCAAATCCCCGACAATCGGCCGCTCGGGTTCTGGCAGGGCTTAATCTCAAGGTATGACGCAAAGGGCGTCCTCCGCACAGCCTCTTTGTGTGCGTCGTCTGCTCCGTCCACGATCTTCTTCACATTCTCGACGAAGAACTGCGGGCAGCAGCGACTTCTTGGGACTTCGACGTTAGCACGGTCGGAGCTCTTCTCGGCCGTCTTCAGCAAGTGTTCCGTTCGGCATTTGTCCTTCGCAATTTTCGATGTCGCCTTCGCTGCAACTTTCTTCTCCATTTTCTTGCTTTGACGACGCCTTCGCTTTCGATTTCGTCATTTTTCAACTTCCCTAGGTTTTGTGGCGACGGGATTTGTGGATTCAAAATGGGGATGAAGTGGGTTTCGATCGTGCCCTAGGTTTTTTTTTGGTGTTTTATGTTATTTTTCTTTATTACAGATACAGTGGGTTGAAGGAAACAACGTTTTCTGAGTAAAAAGTCTTATTTTTCGGACAGATATACATTAAAACAGGTATTACTTGTATTAAGGTACACATCCTGAGTAATGGTATTGCCGATGACAAATGTGTTACTAAATATATAGATAATGTTACTTATTAGAAGATAAACGTTATTAAAGTTAAAGCAAATCATATTATTCAGCTCAACTGTGTTTTTCTTGTGACGAAATTTGTTATCATTAAGGTATTTTTAGACGCTTTGGCTAGGGTTAAATGTCTTATCACAACTGAAAAATTTTGTGATTTGTTGTGTTAGTACTGCTATTAAAGTGAAAAATTTTGTTATTAAAGTGAAAAGAAATGTTTTATAACAGCTTAGAGGGGATAGTTATTTATCGAAATTTGTTATCGCATCATTCACGTATTTTTGTCGCTTTGGCTACGATTAAATGTCTTATTACAACTGACCATTTTTGTCATTAGTTGTATTGGTACTGATATTATGGGTTTACATAATGGTTACTATATATATGAATTCTAGCACTTAAACGAAGAATATTGTTATTAAACCGAAATCAAATGTCTCATGTTAGCTCTAAAGTGTGATTTTTATTTCGAAACTTGTTATCGATTCATTCAGGTATTTTTCGTCGCTTTGCCAGGGTTAAATGTCTTATCGCAACTGCAAAAATTGTACTTCGTTGTGTTGGTACTGCTATTATAGATGACAAACTTGTTACTAAATACACAAATTCTAGAACTCAATACAAGACTTTCGTTATTGAACTAAACACAAATGTTTCGATTTAGCTTAAAAGTGGTGTTTTTTTTCTTTCGAAACTTGTTATGGCATCATTCAGGTACTTTCGTCGCTTTGGATAGGGTTAAATGTCTTAATCGCAACTGAAAATTGGCATTCGTTGTGTTAATAATGCTATTATATATGACACACATGTTACTAAACATACCAGTTTTAGAAATAAGTAGAAGTATTTTGTTTTTGATTGAAAGAAAGTGTTTCCCTTTAGCTCATAAGTGTTATTTTTGTTTCGAAACTTGTTATCGCGTCATTCAGCTATTTTCGTCGATTTGGCTAGGGTAATTGTCTTTCACAACTGGAAATTTTGTTATCCGTTGTGTTGGTAATGCTATTATAGATGATACACGTGTTACTAACTATACAGCTTATAGTATTCCTATAGGATTCTTGTTATCGACATGGAAAATATTGTTTTTATTCAGCTCAATATGTTATTTTTGCTTGTTATTGTGTCATTCACCGTGTGGTACTCATCAAAAGACTCTTTGTTATTCAAATGAACGTAAATTTTTTTCTGTGGCACATTTTTTCTACGATTTGGCATATTTTACGGTTAAATACGTCTTGTCGCATCATTTAGGTATTTCTCTTTGATTTATTCGTTGTATTAGTATTGGTATTATAATTCATCAAATTGTTACTAAATATATGAAATATGGTTCTCAGTACAGCATATTTGTTATCCAGATGAACAGAAGTGTTTTTTTTCCAGCCCAATACTGTTATAATTATCTCGACAACTGTAACGGATCATTTAGGTATCCTGTGGTAAATTTCGCATATGTCAGGGATATTTATGTCTTTTTGCAGCCATCAGGTACTTTCCACTGAGATTTTCGAGAACTAGGTCCTTCATCCTAAACGAAACACTAATAGGGCCTGAACCTAAAGTTAAAATTGTTATTGGGGCCTGAACTTTAATTAACCCATTAAAAAACATCAATTTTTCTGGATTGCTATTCACCGCCCCCTTTTTCCTAGTCACCGCCCCCTAAAGGACTGAAAAAAGACTATTTTTTCTTTCTAATTTAAATTTCTTTTTAAAGTCATTTTCCTTACAACTAATCTGATATCGCAATCATACATCCAAATCAGATTCAAACATAACAAAAAATTAAAACATTTCAATGAATCGTCTATTTTCGAAATTGAAAGGTCAGAAGAAAGTGTCTACTGGAACGGATGGTAAGCAAATTCTCGTAAATTTCGTTCGTATAGACGTGAATTCTCGAACTTACATTGGATTCGATCGGAAAATTCGGTCCGACCGAACAATAATTTCGGGACGGCATAAGAGGCGACCGAACAATAAATTCGGTCACCTCTTTGGCCGACCGAAAGTTCGGTCGCCTCTTATGCCGACCGAAATTATTGTTCGGTCGGACCGATCGTGACCGAAATCGGATTACGGTTACCATAGATGTAACCGAAATCGTATTTCGGTCGCCTCTTAGCGTAGCCGAAATCCGATTTCGTCATTATTTTTTTTTTTAATTTTTTTTCCAGACTCGGAGCTTGTCCCGGAGGATTCCACGGGTGACGGGATAAACTACAGTGAGCATTTCCGCGAAGGAGGACGATTTTCGACCGACGTGGAAGCCATTAACTGGGCGAAGGGCGTCGCTATTGGTCTTGGTTTCGAGTTGATAATTTCGTCGCACAAGAAATGTGGAACAAAAAAATTGATTAGATGTTCTCGCGGAGAACGTTAAGAGGCAAGGAGGATGAATTGGAGAGGACGTCCAAGTCTAACAAGTGCAGGTGTCCGTTTGTAGTCATAGCCCAGCAGGATCCAGCTATTAGGGAATGGTACGTTCGTACGGGGTGCAACCGAGAATTTCATACACAATCACCCTCTGATACAGTATCCCGCCTGGGGTAGACGGTGTGGGCGGAAGCATGGGAAGTACTCGTAGATCCACGCCTGTAGTAACGACAGACACCCAGCTAAACCCCTTGCATCCGCTCGGCTTGCGAGCCCAAGCTGGCGATAGAGGTAAGCAAGAGCGGTCGAACCCCACGAATAACCACTGGCAGATGGCAGGGAGCGATAGAACTCGTGCATGATGTCAGGCTTCACCCGATTCCCGCTCTTGTCGACGAACAGGGTCGACCCCAATAGAATCCACAGCCAAGCGATGGCCTGGAACCCCGCCGGCCGACTCTCCCGCATCCTCTGCATCACGTCTTTTCGACGCAACCGACCCTGCTCTCCAAAATCCCCTCAGGGCGTCTGTGGAGATGCCCATAATCTCCCTCGCCGCGATCTGCTGGTCGCCGCGTCCGGGGTGCCCGAAACCATCGTCCCGTCGATCGGGATACGGAGAATCTGCTCGACATCGTGGAGCATGATCGTGTCATCTCCCACCACGGCATGTGGAAGGTGTTCGTGTCGGGGTGCCAGCGCTCCACAAAAGCGCACAGAAGAGGCTGGTCCAAGTGTACGAGCATGGCATCTGCGAGGTGTAAGAGACCTGTGCCATCGATCTCGCTCTGTGTCTCCGGCGGGAATTGGCAGTACCACTGTTTATGCAGTGCACTAATAACACTTGGGAGGTCCTATTTATAATGGGAGGGGTTTAATAAATCTTCTTCAGTCAACTTGATTGCTTTTCTTTCTAAGGTAAGATCAACCGTAATTTGATTTTTTCAAGCAGAAATCAACTTCGCCAGGCAACGATCATCCAAGCCTTTCTCTAATCATTACAAAGCTCGGTCATTGTTGTTTAGGCTCACGTTTCTCAACATAAGTGCTTGAGTAATGTTTCAGGTCAAACAACCAAATAGGATTTTCCGACTTATTTGTTTGCAAGTGACAGGAGATTATATTAATTTTGATATATGAAGTTAATGCCAACCTTTTGTGTTTTCTAAAGTATAGTGATTAAAAACTTACATGTGTCTCGCATCGATTAATCGAGGAATGATGTTGACTATCATTGTTCACTCGCATCGATTAATCGAGGAATGAGATTGACTAGCATATAATTCATCTACATATAAACCAATTTAGGAATAAACATCATTCAAGTTTATCCGATCACCTTCTGAATTAAAATTCAACAATAATAGCAATTCAATTTTATAATTTTTACGGAAGTGGTGGCTTCGTGAATATATGGATTTCATTGTTATTTCGAGCTGCAAGATTGATGGGCACTTCTACTTTTAAGTTGATAAATTAAGTGTTTAAGTCCTATTAAAAAACATCAATTACGAGATGATGGCACTAAAAGTTAATTTTATACACAGCTTTCAACATAGATGCCAGGCTGTATTGAATGATGTGAGAACTTAATTAATGGAATAATGTCAGAGTAGTTCGACATGGCGACAAAACTATTTATGTGTAACTTCACTATTCCCTCTTTGTAAACGTAAATGTCACAGTCGCATATATGACCAAGCTATTATGAAATATATTTTTATTTAATTAATAGAATAATGTCAGAGTAATTAGACATGGCGACAAAACTATTTATGTCTAACTTCACTATTCCCTATGTCACCGTCCCATATGACAAAGTAATTATGAAATATTATTCTTTTTAATTAATAGAATATAGTCAGAGTAATTGACATGGCAACAAAACTATTTGTCTTCTAACTTCACTATTCCCTATAGCAAATACCAATGTCACGGTTTCATATATGACAATGCTATTATGAATATTATTTTTGGATGTATATTATACAATGTGGTTGATAAGATAAAGGACAAATCTACAATGAAATATTATATGTGGATGTATATTATATAGAGTGGTTGATAAGATAAGGATTCAATAAATCGTAGATGCATAAGACAAGAATATGAATTATATAAGTTATTTTATGAGAATGTAATATTCTGTTGTGGTTGTAATTTGATAAACTTGTCAATAAATCGGCACCTTAAATTGTATTGTAAAACACACGAAAGTATTGAAATTGGTTCATACTTCCTCTCTCTATATTTCTCTCTTTATCATATAAATATTAACAATAATATTGTTATAGCACGTTATCAGTACGAGCGTCCTCCGACAATCAACCTCCATTGAGATACTTTCACGAGTGACATACGGTAATTTTATTTTTGTATTTTTATATTAATCGTACACTATTATGGACATTTAAAATATTCATTTGGATTCATTTGGTATGGGACAAATGGTATGGGACAAATATTTTTGTGTTTTTATGTTCATTTGGATTCATTTGGTATGGGGCAAATGGTTCGTTCACCTAATATTAGATTATATGACCTGCCCAATAAATTATATTTGTTAATCGAGTTCATACAGTTGGTTCTGAGAATTTTTTATAGTACAAAGTTGATTAGTACAACATGACAAAAAATATTATGTTTAGTTAGTTAATAAAGTCGGGTTGTCACGAAAGAATATTATGTTTAATTGGAATCACTGATTGATATATTTTGGAGAAACTACTTATCAGTTCCATTTGAGTTTTAAAATTCTTCTTAAATACCCCTCGAATTATCTTCCTTACCGATACCGATTTGAAATTTGGGAACTTTACATGTTAGGCCCCTACATAGTTTTTTATTAAGGTTCGGGACCCTGTCAGGAAAAGTATAGTTTTAGGGACCCGTTTTTAATTTAACTTAAAGAAACGGACACTGACCAAAATACTCTTATAAAAAGTAATGAGAAGTGGTATCCGGCGCCTTGTTGTGTTATCAAATTGCAATCTATCGTTATCGCATAACATGCAGTATTATCACACGCACAAATGTGTTATTGTATATCTAATAAGTGGTATCAACAGAATAAAAAATAGCTTTTGAAACATATGCTATTAGCATGCTTGCTTGGTAACACTTCATGCATTCACGGTAACACTTTCTTATTTCTAGGTAACACTTGATGCTTTTCGGGTAATGCTTCCGGGTAACATAAACTTGTTTATGGCTATTAAGATACGCGATTAACATGTTGGTACCACTTCATGCTTTCCGAATAACACTTCCTTGTTTCTGGCTAACACTTTCTTGTAATTCATTTTTTTTGTAAGAGAATGCAGTTAACCCAAGAAGTTATGCAGAATTCACGAAGTGATTACGCTATAGCTAATAAGTGGTATGAACATAATAAAATGTAGTTTTGAAGCATGCATGATTAACATGCTTGCTCGGTAACACTTCATGCTTTCTGGTAACACTTCTTTATTTCTGGATAACACTTTTCTGTAATCATGAAGTGTTACCCATAATGCACAAAGTGGTACCCGTCGAGTGTTTGGAAGAGCTAATGACAAACATGTGTAATTTCCGCAACATGAAGGGGCAAATGAGTCATTTTGCTCAAAATAGGTCCCCAACTTTAAACTTTAAATAGATCCATATCTCTAGGGTCCTGAATTCTAATGAAACTATGTAATTGGGCCTAAAACTTAGTTATCACTTGAAATTTCTTCCTATTTAGTACCTAATGGTCTTTTCAGCGTTAAAAAGTCGAAAATAACCCTGTCTCACATTTTAGAAAAGCTGAATGAATTTATTTCACATGAATTATACCAATAAAACTCGATATTATATCAACAAAATTTTACAATTATAACAGAAATTGTAGAAATACCAGTTTTTGTCGTTGTTATTCCAATAAACAACATTACACAGCAAAATTGGACATTGTACCAACTAATTTTTGCAATTTATACCAGGAACTGTGGAAACTATACCATCTATTTCGTTGTTATATCAATAAATAACTTTATTTTAGATTTGTATAGCAAAATTGGACATTATACAAACTAATTTTGCAATTACAACGTAAATTGTGGAAATTATACCATCTATTTTAATTAATACACTAATAAATAACGCTATTAAATTTTATACAGCAAAATTTAACATTATACCAGCTAATTTTGTAGTTATACTAGAAATTATGGAAATTATACCATTTACTTTCGTTATTATACCAATAAATAATGTTATTTTAATTTTATGCAGCAAATTTGACATAATACCAACTAATTTTGCTATTAAACCAGAAATTGTAGATATTATGCCATCGGTTATTATTTTTCAATTCTGTTGGTATAATAATGATAACAGTTGGTATAATTTCCAATTTTATATAAAACTAAAATAACGTTATTCTGTTGGTATAATTAGAGATAACAGTTGGTATAATAATCAAAATAGTTGGTATGATGTCCAATTTGATTTCAGGAAATGGTGTTTTCGTCCGTTCACTGTTTGGGGTATTGAACATACAACTTTTCGCAGATGGGTACTGAATAGGAGGATTTTCGCTAGGGTACTGAACATGAAGTTTAAACTTACAAAGGGACTGGTAAGGAAATTCCACATATATTTTCGACCTAAATATCGTCTATTCTATTATACAAATCATGAAGGATCTGTCACGCTCTGCCAATTTATATGTAATTTAACACCTATTTATAATTTAATTATCAGAATACATTTTTATTGATTCTACTTCTACTTTTTAAAAATTATAATTAAAATTTATATTTCATCTGTTAAAATTATACGCACAAAAGTTACTAATTTTTTTCCCGAAACGATAGTTTGTACAAATAACAAAGATACATCGGCTAAATAGCCCGAGGGGTCTCACCGGTAACCGCACGTTTTAAACTTTGTGTAATCAATTCTCCGACTATATAAATTCCCCCACACATATAAATTTCGTTGACTGGGAGAGCCCTGTTAGTAGAAAATATTCAATCCAAAATCTTTGAGGGTTTTCGTCAAGATTGAGCCTTTCACCCGCAAGAAATTATCCAATCACATTGTCTTCTTCAACAAAGGGATTCATTATTTCCGACGGGACACCCGTCGGACTTTTTATATTATTATTTTCTATTTTTTAAACAGGAATCCCCCGAAAGTTTTTTTTTGTACTTTGGTCTTTTTAAACGGGAATCCCGCCGAAAGGTTTTTACTTAGTTATTTTTTTTTTTCGAGTTTCGACGGCGTTCCCGTGGGAAATTTGTTTATTATTTATCCTAACTTTTTTTTCATTTTTGATTTCCGGGGGTTTTCCCGTCGGAATTGACGAAATCGCCGTTGACAACAAGCAACTGTCAATCGGGAGAACAAAGGCTCACAAACGTGCACAACACAACCCCAAATGGGGCACAAAACTCCCATGAGGGGAAAAAGGTCCACCAACAACCGACAGAAAACAAAATCCATTATCTACGACCAAAAACAAAAAACCTATAACAGAAAAAGCTATTAAGCTAAATCTAAGATACACTTCACTTTCACTTGGCCTTCGACTTGTGGGTCTTTATCTTCGACTGAGAGCACAAAGGAGAAAAAGCTCCCGACCTACGGGTCGAGAGAAATGAGGGAGGCGGCCGGCGGGGCGGCGAGGAGAAACGGCACGGCACAAAAAGCCGAGCGAAGCGGAGTCGAGCTTGCAACGGCGGTAGCCAACGACGGAAACCGACGATGGAAATGTAAACATAAAAAATAAAGGAAAAAACAACCGAAACCGACCGAGGGGGTACGGTCGGACAGTGTTGACTTTATTTTATTGTTGATGTGGATCATGTTGAATTTATTTTATTATTGATCATGTTTAAATTATTTTATTGTTTTTAGCTATTTTATTGTTGAATGATATGAACTAATTTAAGCTTAGTTAAATTTAAAATCAAAAATTTAAAAAAGAAAAAAAAAACCGAACCCTACCCATTGGGTACCTGCATTTGATTGGGTCGGGATAGAGTATTAAAATAGGGTGTATCTAGATCTACATAAAGATACCCATTTATATAAAAAAATTTTCAAGTCAGACCCCCTGTCAGAAAAATTTTCATATAAGTACCCGTTGTTTGTGCGTATCATTTTTCCAGTTTTGATGTACCCTTTTGTATCTGTATTAAGTATCATACCACGCGTTTATATGGTACCCATATATGTATCTATATACGATCTATATCGTATCTTAATGTGTGTTATATGTGTACCATTTTCTCACTGTATTATGTACGACAATATGTTTTCTTATGGTACCTATACTTGCGGTGGAACGGGTACCATGTGCAAAAATTTTATTCTGACAGGTACCTGCATATAAAAAAAATCTGACAGGGGTCTGACTTGCGAATTTTTTTATAAATGGGTATTTTTTTTTGTAAAATCCCTTAAAATAACTATATAAATAAAACATTAAATTACTGTGTAGGTACCTGCATTTTGATTGGGTGGCATTTATTATTATTATATGGAATAAAACATGGTAATTTTAAATTTGGTGTTGTCAATACCCCAACATTAAATTAAAATAAAACACTATATACATAAATATTCTTGAATCTGAACTAAATGGGAAAGCTTTTTTGAGGTTGTACAATTATTACAACTTGATCAACATTACTGGCACTAGAAAAACGGCTCCCTCGCACGGGCAATAGTGGCAACTGGCATATGTACAAAATATACAAAAGAAAAAAAAAATACAGTAAAAAATTAAACGCGCCACTTGCATGGGCGAGTTCAGAAAGCGCCACATACACTGGTGCGAAACCTATATTTGCAATAGGTTTGGAAACCACCTTATTTTGGATATTTTTTCTCAAAAGAAAATTAAAAATGAAAAGAGGGTCAATTTGAAATCAGGCCCCTTTAAGAGTTTGATTTCGAATTCATACCCTGTTTAAGAATTTTTTAGGTTAAAGGACCCATTGTGTATGATGTAAAAAAGTGGTATGAAAAAATATAAACTGGTATAGAATGATTGTTTTGTGTTACAAACTTTCAACATACTGGTATGTCAGAGCAATAAAGTGATGCTGCAGAAAATAAACTGGTATCAGATGAGCATAAACTGGTACCGAATTATGGTTTTGTGGTACAGAATTTCAACATACTAGTATGTAAGAGCAATAAAGTTTTACTGTGCATAAAATTGTCCTTAAAATTAAATATTTTCCGAAGAGGGACTGAACCCTAAATTAGGGGCCTGAAATGAAAATGTCCCATGAAAAAAAGCCACATTATTTTGAGTACGGATGTATTTTTTTAATATATTTCAAGGGTTGGATATTCTTGGGCATCAAATCACCTATCAAATGGCACGTCACATTGAGCACTTTTATATATCTATTAGCTATACAATAGTATTATATGAAGCCAATTAGTGTTGGATCGATGACCTAACCTTAACGCGTAATTTAATATAGAAATGGATAGATAGATATAATAAAGTAATAATATTACCAAGACTTAGGTAAGATATGAAATTTGTGTCACGAGTGAGATGAGAATTGAGATAAGGTCGTTAGGTTTATCACAAAATGGATGGAGTTTGGGCTGAGAAAAATGCAACTTTTATGATGATAATACTATTGGACATCATTGGATTAATTATTAGTACAACTTGCGGATGAATTGTTATTATTCATATATTATATTCATTTATTCTCATATATGATAGTTAGATCATGGTTTCATGGGGTCTTTAAAAAAATGGACCTTGACTCAGTCAATATTAAAAAATAGCCTTGTTGACGTTTTCTTTTTGTCAATGGCCTTCATTTTAATTAACTGTTAACCATCTTCTCTAAACCCTCGTTAATTAACTAGAAAATAAAGAAAAAGAAAAATAAATATACATACACAATCTGGATATATATAAAAGAAACGAAACTCCATTTAAATGCACAGCAGCACGTAATAATTACTATACCAATCCAGATCGATCCATACTTTCTTCTTCATCGTTTCTAAAGAAAAACACAGCTTCATTTTCGTCACCAAGTCGAACCCGAAGTCTGTGAAACAAGTCTGGAAGGAAAAACCCAGCTCTAACTCTTTACAGTAAGTTCTTTCTTTTTGAATTATGAATTTTTACCCTCCAAATTATGTGAGTTTGTCATTTACGTGATGTTTGGCCACGAGAATTTTGAATTTCCAGTCGGAAAGACGATACTCGTGGTCATGCTTCATGGAACCCGCACATATATCCGCAAGGGCCCCATGCATTAGATCTGGGGCCCGCGCATGTTTACAAGGTCCACACCCTGGTGCAGGGCCGCGCGCACTGGAGCACGGGTCCGTGCGCACTGGATCACGGGACCCGGGCATCAGTTCAAGGGCCCCAGGCACTGGCGCTGGGGTCCCGCACATCAGTGCAGGGCAGGGCGCGCGCGCAATGGAGCACGGGTCCGCGCGCTAGATCACGGGACCCGGGCATCAACTCAGGGTCCCGCACGCTGGTGTCGTGGTTTCGTGCATCAGTGCATGGGGCGCGCACTGGAGCACGGGTCCGCGCGCGCTAGATCACGGGACCCAGGCATCAGTTCGAGGACCCCATGCGCTGGTGCTGTGGTCCCGTGCTGTGCATGGGCCGTCCTAGGACATGGGTCCCGCGCACTAAGTCATGGGTCTCGCGCTCTAGAGCTTGGGTCCCATGCGCTGGTGCAGGGGTCCCGTGCTTATATGTTAGGGTTTTCGATAGCTGTTAGGGTTTTCGATAGCTATTAGGGTTTTCGAAAGCTGTTAGGGCTTTAATTATGCCTAGAAATCACGTTAGCTTTCGCAAACTAGGGTTGTTGCAAACTATTGT
This sequence comes from Craterostigma plantagineum, assembly GCA_027422505.1. Lineage (NCBI taxonomy): Eukaryota > Viridiplantae > Streptophyta > Magnoliopsida > Lamiales > Linderniaceae > Craterostigma > Craterostigma plantagineum. Next base: position 36,836 of record JAPQWV010003085.1, read on the forward strand.
TTTCGCAAACTAGGGTTTGTTGCAACTAGGGTTTTCGCAACCTAGGGTTCCTACACAGTATCCGAAATAACAATTTCGACAACTAGGGTTTGTTGCAAACTATTGTTTTTGCAAACTAGGGTTTGTTGCAAACTATTGTTTTCGCAAACTAGGGTTTCACAAGTTGTATTGTTTTCGCAAACTAGGGTTTCGCAAGTTGTATTGGTTTCGCAAGTAGGGCTACGGTTCTAATAAATTTTGCTTTTATTGCAGGGGGTAATCATGACGATCACTAACATTGTGTTCCAAGTCGAGGGTCAGTGGATAATTGGCGAGGACACTACCTCGAAGTGGTGTCCTCTTCCTACTCATAGATGGCAATCAAACTTGATCGACGAGGAAACATGCACGTTAGATGACGTGAAGAATGAGATCGTGAAGGTTTTGTCGCTATGCAGCGAGAATTCTAAACTCACGTTAAGCTACATGCCTAGCGTAGTTTACGATTTCCCACGACCCATCTACACATCGGAATGACTACGGTATACGTGCATACCTTGGTTTTGGTGGTCCACAGTCTAGACCCGTGCTCCATGTTGAGGTTGCGTCCTTTGTCAGTGCCACACCACCACAAGCTCATCTTAATGATGAATCGAATTTCAACGTCGGTCTAATATGTGACGCAAATGAGGAAATCCATCCCGTGGAGGGTTACATGGGCGACACATCTAACTACCACTTTTACCATCTTTCTGAATATGAGGGTTTTCAAGAAGATCAAATCGGACAGTGTGAGAATCAAAATGAGAATGAAGATGATACGTTCGAACAACCCGAGGAACATTATGCTTCGGAAGCGATAATGACGATGTCACAATGGCGGAGCATAACTCTCCACATGCTGACGGCGGCACGTATGGATTTGGAGATGGTTCAAGCATGTTTGTTGGTCAGAAATTTTGGGACAAGAAGGAAGTCAAGGACGTGATCACTAAAGTCGCCCTTGATGTGTGTTTCGAGTTCAAATTGGTCCGGTCAAATAAAACCATGTACGTAGCGAAATGCGCAACCGAAGGATGCACATGGCGAGTACGAGCTGCACAGAACAAGGACTCCATTTTTTCTCACCGAACGTATTGCGGCAAGCACACCTGCGGGGTTTCTCATCGTCGCCGTAGACATCGGCAAGGAAGTTCGTCAGTTGTATCACAAGTTCTGTTGGAACATTTCACCGGTCCTAAAGACATTCCGCCACCCAAGTCAATCACGTCGATGACGCAGAACAGGGAGTAGATGTCTCGTACTACAAGGCTTGGAAAGGCAAGCAACTAGCGTCGGACGAATTAGTCGGTAACAGGGACGATTGTTACGGTTTACTTCCGGCCTACTTGAATGCGTTGAGGCAAGCAAACGTTGATAGCATCACGGATTGGGAGATGGACGAACAAAGAGGTTCAAATATATGTTCTTAGCATACGGCGCATGTGTTATGGGATTTGCATACATGAGGAAAGTCATATCTATCGATGCAACTTTTTTTAAGGGAAAATATAAATGAGTTTTGCTCATTGCTACGCAAGATGGTGATTACCATCAATATCCGCTCGCATGGGGTCTTGCTGACTCGGAGGGAACTGAATCTTGGACGTGTTTCTCACTAGATTGAGTCGTTTCGTACCGGATAGTAATGAACTCGTGATTATTTCTGACCGAAACCACGGTATAAAGAATGTTGTCCCTGCTGTGTTTCCAATTCATTTCATGGTTTCTGCGCATGGCACATTCAGCAAAATGTGAAGACGAAAACGGCGGACAATGGTGCGTGCCCCATTTCTGGCGGGTGGCGAGTGCCTATACCAAGGCCGAGTGCGATGCACATTACAAAGCTCTAGGTAAAACATTCAAGTCGGCGGGTCAATCTTAACGAGATTGACATGGAACGGTGGACAGGGCATATTGTCCCAAGTCGAGATATAACATCATGACCAATGGATCGGAGTCGATAAATGCGGCTCTACGTGCGGATAGAGAACTTCCAATTATAGGATTGTTGGGCTCAATTCACCGATTAACAGCATCTTGGTTCAATAAGCATCGAAGAGCATGCGAAGCTTCTATCGCTGCGAATTCGACGTCGTTTACGCCGAAGGTCGAGTCGATCCTCCGCGAGAATTTATAAACGGCACAACGTGAACGAGGTGTCGATCTAGAGTTGTGTACGTGTAGCTGTAAGATGCTTGACATCGACCGAATTTCCTTGCCCACATGCTATTGCTGCTTGTGGTTATGCCAACGTCGATGTGGGTTCACTAGTCGACCCTTACTACAGCTTGGGATGTTGGAAGTTAGCTTACAAAGGTACTATATGGCCGGTGTCTGAACACATTGAAAGAAGTGTTGAAATGCTGCCACCTCCTCGCGAGAAACAACGTGGAAGACCACAGAAAAATAGGTTACCTTCTGTTGGAGAATTTAGTAGGAGGTAAAACCTCTAAATTTAGGGTTTTGTAATGTAACCTAATTATTATTGTTATGAAATGAAAGTTTGTTTAAATTAGCGTAATGATGGTTTTATAATGTAAGAGTTATGATGTGATATTGTTTGAGGTATGTAAAATTAGGATTTTAAAGTTAGTGTTTTAATGGATGTGCGGGACCCGTGCTTATGCACGAAGGACCCTTGCTTTCAAGCACGGGACCCATGCTCATGTGAGGGGACCCGTGCTTATTTGCTTGGTCCCTGCGCATAAGTTCGGTCCCGTGCGGGAATTTTGTAAACCCTAATTGTAGTCATTATTGGTCTTCTTTTGCAAATAAAGTTATTATTGAATTATTGGTCAGTCAACTATTTGTTTGAAACATGTCAGCTTTGAGTGCAGGTGTCATAATGCCTTGTCAAGTCTGGTGTCCTTTTCGATGTGTGAGAAGAAAAAGCAAGGGATGGGTTTAAAAGAATTTCAATAATTAAATACATATATATATTTCTACATCTTTACAAAAATAATTAACCATAACGAAATTGACAAAAAAAATAAATCTTGACCAAAAAATTACTCTTATGTCGTCAATGTACAGAAAAAAAAAATTTACACTATTTGGTTATTGTTTTCAATGTGAATTTGGTGAACTGGATGGATGTCACAATAATTGAGCAAATTTACATAGCAACAACTTGCCTTATGTTGGTGACTTGGATAGGATGTAACAATCGAAAACTCGTATCTTATACATGCAAAAAGACCATACTTTTGTTGGCTATGATATTATGACGTATTATATTCGTATGGAGGCTGAATCGAACTTCGAAATTATTTAATATGGTGTAAAATCGCGAAAATAATCGCATGGTCCCGCATATGAGTGCTGTGGTCCGGGGCCCATGCTCATGGACCGCGCAAGCTAATGCGCGTTGGATGCGCGGGACCCCGCGATAACGCGCGGGACCCCAGCTATCACGCAAGGGGCCGTGCTTTACGTGCGCGGACCCATGCTTATGCGCGAGGGACCGTGCGCATAAGTTTGGGACCATGCGCAGCGTACCGGACCCGTGCGGATTTTTATTGATTAGTCAACAATCATTGATAAACTATTATTGTCTGTACTAAATTTTTCTGCGAATGTCAGTGTAATCAATGCCTTGTCAGTGTAACGAAAAAGAAATATTTAATACTAACGACAAAATATTAAAATTGTGTAATCTTCATAGCCCATGCGCGGGACCCTTGCTTAATGACTACTGCAGGGGTCCCTAGTTTTCAAGCAAGGGACCCGTGCGTGAAAGCTTGGTCCCATGCTTATGTGCGTGAATAGTCAACAATCATTTGTGAATTAGACGTCTGTTACTTTTTTGGTTATATTGTCAGTGTCATAACAGTCGATTTGATGCGATTAGCAATAAAATTGCTTGTCATGTCATCACTAATGTCAATTCAGATGAAATAATTTACACAAACGTAACCAACAACGTGCGAGGTTTTTTCATAAAATTATTTAAGTAAAAATAAAAAATTGTAAGAAATTATTTAAACCATGCAGGCCACTTGAATAAAATTAAAAAAAATTACATTCAACTATTTTGGACCAAACCAAGAACCCCAGTCCTTACGAAAATACAAATTGCAAGAAATTTCCTAAAATCTACAATCACCTGTTGCATCAGATTGGAGACGTAGTCACCTCGAAACATGAGGCTTATTGCCGCTCGCAACACATGTACGCCGCATTCTCCCCTGAAACGTTACACACTTAAACAGAAATCGTCGTAAAAAAATTTAATGAAATAATAACGAATGAAACTTACCTTCCTTGCTGTTTGGCGAACCTCGGATGACGCTCAACTTTTCTATTTCTTAAATCGTGTCTTGATACATCCCATGAAGACCAATATCGCCGGGATCATTAATTGAAGTGGCAGCAACGCTTTGTTAAGGTTGTGCATGTCCTTGTCGCAAGACTCGTCGGAGTCGTATACCGTCATCGTCTTCTGCGTCCAATCAGCGACGCATAGCACCCAACACGGGGAAGACGATGCAGTCTGCGTTCATCCATGAGATCGACGGCCATCCATCCTGAAGTCCTCTCGCGTAATGGGACCATAACGAAAGCATCCCATTTACGACTTTTACTTCATCGAAGCCTTCGGTTTCGATACATGTCTTGAATGCGTAAGACATGTACGCAACCTTCTTCGACACAAATGAATGGGTCTTCTGCATGTCCAGGAACCCTCTCATTGCTTCATTCATATGCTGAAAAACCAAAACAACTTGGGCTTTACAATTATAGTTCATTGCAAAATTAATAGTTCAAGCGGAGCATACCATGTCATCGAGCCAACTCGTTGGCGTGTATAGTTCCTCAAACCATCCTCGTCTATGCCTCTCGACCAAGCACTCCTTGTACTCGTCGTCAGTCATCGCCCGTATTTCGCTCTCTATGGCCCCCCACACCAGAATCTTCTTAGAAACATGGACGTCCACGGCCGATAGACTCGCTTTCATCTGACCAGTCGACGGAGGCTCAGTGAACGGCGACTGCAGCCACTTGGACGGATTCTTCTGCCGCCCTTCTGGGATCACGTCGGCCACACCTTTACCTCTATCAGCCACCGTCGACTGATCCGCAACCGCCGAATTTTGCAGCATCGACTGATTCCAGTCGACGCCCCTCCAAGTAGATGGGTCGACCTCATAAAATGTGGCGCTCTGCCCGTCGTATCCATCGTCCAATTGCTGCGATGGAGCGTAACACTGCCACGGATACTCATTTGCCGGCCATCCCCATCTGCTCGAATTGGGTGGATCCCGCCTCGCAAATTGCGTCCACCCAGTCAAAGTCGCCTCGTCGTCTACGATACATATTAAATTGTAAGTTATGGCGTGTATTAAATTTGAATTAGGGGTAAAGATAGTTACCGCAATGAGGCGCGTCGGTATGTGTACTGGACCGAATAAATTCTTCCAATCGTCTCGAAACCTCTTGCAACTGATACGCAACGCCGCCGATGCTTTCGCCCAGACCTTGCATCGAGTTGAACCGCTCCTCATAGAAGTCGGAGCGTCGATCGTAATCACCTCGGAATTGCGCAAAGCCAGCTCGGAATTGCGAAAACTCGTTCTCGAGATGCTCGAACCGACCGCTAAGTGCGTCGAAGCCGCTGCTAAACGTGTCGAGCCGATTGTCAAATTCATCATCGCCGGTCCACGTGGGCGCGTAAAATTCGTCATACTGGTCCGACGATGGCTCTGGCATTGGCGGCGACCTCGGCGGCGTATGGAAGTTGCCTCCATGCATGGAATGTGGCGGCGTATGGAAGTTGCCTCCATGCATGTACGACGGCTCGTAGTCATCGCCCATGCCCCATCTCTTCGTCTTGCCGTGATCTGATAGAGAGCTGAGGGACGGACTCTGCTTCGTAATTGGGCTGCGGCGACGGTTCGTTTGCCGCCCGCCGGCCAAGATGTCCTACAGCCGCACGACGACTGCACCTAACTTCCACCCCTTCCATCAGTAGGCTCGCCACCCTATCGTACACGTCGTCGTGGGCGCGACGACCTCAAAGTCGCTGTAGCGAAAATAATCGACCTGCGTCTCTTCTCCAATCGGTACTAGTAGACCTCGTACATCGGAACCCGCGCACCGTCTTGGCAACATCCACCAACTTCGGACATCCCTTCCGGGGCCAATTCCTCGTGACCCCAGGCATATACGCGGCCTCGCATGCTCCCACTCTCTGAGTTCAGCATATTTATCAGCGATGGCCGTATGCATTCATATTCTAATATCTGAAGACAAAGAAATAAATTAATCTTAGCAGACATACGAAACCCTAAACTCACAAAGTCATTCAAATATAAAACCCTAACCTGAAGTGGATGTACGAATCCACTGATCAGCTTACTTTCCTTATTATCGTCAAAATCTTGTTTCAGCGATCGTAGTGCCGCTCTGAAGGCCACGGTCCCCCCAAGGGTAATGCTCGAAGGCCTCTGAGTCTTCGACTAAATAAACAATCCAAGAAGGAAGGGTGGTATCCTTCTTGGAAGGTCGGGGCAGCAAGACGTACCCCGCAAAATACAGGTTGGCCAACTTCAACTTATCGTCATTGACGTGCACCGTGGAGTTGGCAGCCACCTCCTCCAACCGCTGCTTAACGTGCGACAATTTAAGCGTCAGTGCCGTTTTATTCGGGAAATGCGACGGACGAATTCATCCGTTTGATTCACGCCGGTTCGGCTGCGAACTTCAGCCCCGTGATTAGGCAATACTCCATTTTTGAAAAACGGAGCGGTTCTTCTTTCGATGATCATCCAAAGCTCGTCACGATCGTGACGCTCTCGTCTGGCACTTGATGAGATACCACAACAGCTGCGCCCACAAATTGAAATTGGCGGCGCAGCGTTGACGAGCCTGTCGAACGGACTCCCTTCCGTAAAAAAACTGCCAGTTCATCCTCGTTTAGCCTACCACCGATCTCCTCGCTCACTTCGCAGTATGGTGACGTGATATGTAACCTCGGGCAATTTCTTCTTCAATTGAACCTACAAATCATAAGAAATTAACTAGAAATGATGCGGGTCCCCTGCCATGCTGCGTGGAGACCTTGCTATGCCGCGCTGGGGACCCATGCCTGCCAGCGCGGGGACCCTGCGACATAGCACGGGACCCGTGCTTGCTAGCGCAGGGACCCGTGCTTATGTACGCTGGAGATCCTTGCTATGCCACGTTGGAGACCCGTGCGTGCCAGCGTGGGACCCTGCGACATAGCACGGGACCCGTGCTTGCTAGCGCAGGGACCCGTGCTCGTGTCTGCCTCCAATCCTGCGCACAATGAGCACGGGTCCCTGCGCTAGCAAGCACGGGTCCCGTGCTTTGTCGCCAGGGTCCCGGCTGGCACGCACGGGTCCCCAGCGTGGGTCTCCAGCGCACACGAGCACGGGTCCCTGCGCTAGCAAGCACGGGTCCCGTGCTATGTCGCAGGGTCCCCGCGCTGGCATGCACGGGTCCCCAGCGAGGCAAAGCAAGGTCTCCAGCGCTAGCAAGCACGGGTCCCAGCGAGACAAATAGGGTTAATTGGGGAGGACCCCTGCGCTTTCACACGGATCCATGAGATTCAAGACACGGGGCCCCTGCAAGTGCAAGCACGGGTACCCTGCGGCCTAATTTTAGGGTCCCGTGCGATTGTATACGACGGATTCTTCACAAAAATAAAAATTACCTTCACTGTTTGGGATCTCGCGTGAACTGCCATGGATTCTGAGCTATTCGACTGTGAAGAAGAAGAAAATGGAGAAGCTTGATCGATTTGCAAAGGGCCCTTGATTGAAAGGGGCTCTTTCTTAATTACTTTTGCTTTTTCAGATTCTATAGTAAACCTCTGTGAAAAACTGTAATTTCGTTAACTGTCGTTGATTGCCATTAAGAAAGGTAGAATAGTCTTTTCCGCCAGAGTTAGTAAGGGTACAATGTCTTTTATCATTTAGGAGGCTATTTTTTTAACGTTGACTGTGTCAAATGCCATTTTGTTAAATAATAATCCGGTTTCATGCATGGGTTTCCTATTTTAATTAATTTTATATTCATCTATTCTATTATATAATGGGTGTGGGGTGGCTATAAACTGCCACATTTGGTCTGTCACCTATCTGCAATTTAGTCATCTCTTTGTTAATTAATTACTTTAATTATACGTTTAAAATTTTTATTTTTTTTAACTTATATCCCTACACATATTTTTGTTTATAAAATTATATTTATAAAACATTACAATAATGAATCTCAAAATTAGAAATAACATATATATAATTATATTTCTAAGCACATGCGTCGAGTGTGTGAAAACGTACTAGTGTGGATGACTATCATTGTGCGTCAGCTACGACAACGACGTTTTTTTCCATAGTTTTCGTACTAATCATTTGTTATAGGGATATGATAGTGTCCAATAACGTAGGGTAAATATTGCACTTTGAACACAAAAACTGGAGGCCAAATTGCATACGAGATCATATAAATTATTTTTCACTTTAATCAACGACCTCAGTTTTTACGAATATTATTTTTTGCTCGAAAATTCGAATCAATAATCGAGATTTTGTTATATCCATAGTTCTAGAGGAAAACCTAATGTTTCAATTGAATGATTGGTGTGCTTGTGGTAAATGAAAATCTCATTTCCCAAAAAAAAAAAAAAAAGAAAATGGTTTCCGTAATAAAAAATAAAGATTTAAATTATGCAAGAGAAAAAAACAAATAATAGATTAAGTCATCCCATTTCCAGGAATGGTTGACATATATATACATAAAGTCAAAACAATCTTCTTTTTTGGTGACTGAAATGTAATGAAATCTCGTCTACTTATAGAATATTTTATTACATAGCGACATGTAGTTTTCGATGACGCGGCCAAGTACATTGCACCTGTATTAATTTAGATTTGGGTAAAATTTGAACGTACTTAAAGAATATATATTTTTCCTAAAAGCTTTAAGAAGAAGATTGCACATGCATTTTTTGATACCATCTTTAAAAAAAAAAACAATTGAACAAAGAAAAAAGGGTAAATATGCATAAAAAACCACTTGTGTTTGGAAACTAAGCACAAAACCCCCCATGATTTCAAAATATGCTAAAATCCCCTCGAGGTTGTTTAATCATGCACACGCTCCCTGTCTGTCAATTACGGTCCTTACGGGCAGATAAATTCAAAAATTCCTATTATACCCCTCATAATAACACTTAGTGAAATCTCAATGTATACGACAACATAGAAAACAGATTCCCGTCACAAACCCACTTCCATACCAATT
>JAPQWV010003086.1:0-46084 GCA_027422505.1 Craterostigma plantagineum
GTTCTTCATCGTCTCCAGTGATAATAATATCATCTACATATACTAGCACTATTGCTAGTTTTCCTTCTTACGCATTGACGAAGAGACTCGAGTCCGCTGGTGCCACTGATTACCCGCATTGAACTAAAAATTCAGCGGTCTTACCATACCATGCTCGTGGTGCCTACTTTAACCCGTATAAGGCCTTATTTAATTTGCACACGTAGCTTGGATTGTTCTTATCTCGAATCCTGCAGGTTGGGTTATGTATATTTCTTGTCGAGCTCTCCATGCAAAAATGCGTTCTTCATGTCCATCTGCCACAACTTCTGTGACTTTCTTGCTGCTAGTGTCATTATATCTCGAACAGTAGTAATTTTCGCCACTGAACTAAATGTCTCGTCGTAATCCAGCCCGTACTTCTGTGAGAATCCTCGTGCTACTAGTTGAGCCTTATATCTTTCAATAGATCCATCAGGCCGCTTTTTAATTTTATAAACCCATTTACAAGATATGGGTTTAACTTCATCTAGTTAGGTACAAATCCCATGTCTCATTTTTATTAGTGCCATAATTTCTCGCTCATTGCCTTTCTCCATTCAGTATGTTTTACTACTTCTTCAAAAATTTCTGGTTCTTTTGTATTTTCTTCCTCTAAGGCTATATAGCGTACCTGGAATTTGACCTTCTTTCCCTGGAGGATCTTCATAGTTGCGATGGATTTGGTGATATTTTATCATGTTCCTCCCCTGTTGGCTCAGTCTCCTCAAGCTGACGACTTGGCCTCATCACTTCTGTTTGGTGCACGCCGTCCGCCATGGGCTTTGAGTTGTTCTTGGAGATTCTTCACCATCTCTTCCTCTTGGGTAGTTTGATTTTCACCCGGAAGCTTTACCAATTTGTCGAATTGTTCCTCAGTTTCTTTTGAATCAGGTAGCTCTGATTTTTGTGGTGTCCACTAGGAGGATGCTTCGTCAATACTACATGGCGAGATGTATAACACCGACCAGTAGGTTGGATCACAACATCTCCACCCTTTCCTTTGGCTGTCGTACCCCACAAATATACACTTGATTGCCTTTTGATCAAATTTGGTTCGTAAATGACTTGGTACGAAAACATAACAAACGCATCCGAAACTCTGAAGTGGCAACGTTGATTTGATTTTCCACAGCTTCTCAAATGGTGATATGAATCTCAGCTTGCTTGTGGTAGCGTATTTATTATATGCGCTGCTGTCTTCATACATTCAGCCCAAAATCTTGGTGGTACATTCTTCGCATCTAATCATCTTCGACAAGTTTCAGCCAAATGTCTATGTTTTCTCTCTGCCACACCATTCTGCTGAGGTGTGTTTGGACACGTCAGCTGATGATGTATTTTATGCTCCTTCAGAAATTTGGAGAACTCCCTTGACGTGTATTCTCCCCCGTTATCCGTACGAAGGCATCGGATCTTATCTCCGACTTCTCTTTCAACAGTTTCTCTAATTCTTTAAATTTCAAAATAAGCTTTGATTTTTCTTTTATAAAGAAAACCAAACGTACCTTGAGAAGTCGTCATTGAATGTCACCATATAGCGCATACCGCTGACTGGATGTTGTTTGACTAGCCCGAACACATCAGAGTGGATGTCTCCAAAGGTTTCTTTACTCTGTAGCTCGAGTCTTCAATGGCAATTGATGTGTTTTGACAAGCAGCGCAAATCGTATCATCTCTTATATCTAGTTGAGGACGAGCTTTCAACACTGATTTCTTCATTATCACTTTAAGCTTGTGATAACTCACATGTCCCAGCCTTGCGTGCCACAACTCTGCTGTTTCATTCTTTCGGGTCTTATCTACATAAGCAGATTCGGCTGACATTACAAGATAGAATCGAGTCTTCTACCCTCCATGATCGTGTGTCGGGATTTTAAGATTTCGAACACCGTAATGTTATCGGGTCCAAAAATAACGTAGTTTCCCGAAGTGTTAGTTGTGACATAGATATAAGATTTTTCTTCATATCTGGGACATGGTAGTCGTCGTGTAGTTGCACTTTACCAGAGCTGAATCGCGGAGTAGTAATTGTGTTGGGATTTAGTGCTAAGATATAAACTCGGTTATTGGTGCTAAGATCGATGGGAACAAGTCGGAGAACTATCGGGATGATTTCGAGCGAAGAACGAATCGTAACGTGCTCGCTGCTACTGTTCACGGGCACGTGCACCAAGGGTCACGGCCGTGACCCTTGGCAGTGAGCAAAGAGCTGAAGGCGCCCGACCCAGTCCGACAGGCCGTGAACAGTTCCTGCAGTGAGCTGAGGCGCGCGAAATGATCGTTTGAACGCGGGAAGTTGTCACGGCCGTGAATGGCAATGTATGAGGCCGTGACAAAGAGCAGAAACTGAAGAATTAGAGCCCCGACTGAGTCACTGCCGTGACGTAGTAGCTTAGAGACCGTGACATGCGACAGTTTCTGATAGCAGTTGAAACCGAATCTCTATTTTGAGTGAGAACCTTCTAGACCTTTTTAGCTCGATCTTTGTACTGTGAGTTGAGAGAGTAAGCTTAGAACTTGTAATTACTGTAAATCGTTCGGAATATAATCGAAAGACCAATTCTTGGGTCGAACCATGTTAAAAGACTCTGTTTTTCGCTGTCTTTTCTTCTCTGTTTTTCGAGTGATTTTGTATACACGTCGGCCTTTCAAACCGATAAAGACTAAACCCTCGAAACCTTATCGAAAGGCGAATCTATTGGCGTTGGATTCTCAACAAGTGGTGCGGCGAGGCGTTGCAACGACACGCGATTCTCAGATGGCACAAAATAGGTTCGATATAGAGAAATTCACCGGCAAAAATGATTTTGGGTTGTGGAAGCTCAAGATGAAGGCGATATTGACTCAACAAGGCCTAGAGGAGGCCTTGAAGGAGGAGAAGGAGATGCTCCCCACGACCTTGACGGCGGATGCAAAGGCAAAGATTCGATCGAAGGCGCACAGCGCTCTAATCTTGAGTCTTTCCGATCAAGTCTTGAGGAAGGTTTCGAAGGAGACGAAACCTGAAGAATTGTGGAAGAATCTTGAAGAACTCTACATGAAGAAGACTCTAGCGAGGCAGCTATACCTTAAGCAAGCTCTGTTTTCGCTCAAAATGGTGGAAGAAAGATCAATTGAAGAGCAACTTGATCAATTCCAGAAATTAACCCTTGATCTTGACAAGTTGAAGAGGAGCCAATGAAGGATGAAGACAAGGCTCTACTTCTGGCTTTGTGCGCTTCCTAAGAGCCACGAAACCTCAAGGAGACACTGCTCTATGGGCGAGAGGCGCTAAAGTTGGACGAGGTGTTTGTCTGCGCTCTCTTCGAAGCAACTCAATACTCGAAGCGAGGCTCGAGTGGATCCCTCGGCGGAGTTGCTGCACGTTAAGGCAAAACCTACGAAATGGGGTGTCAAGAATTCGAAGAAGGACGAAAGGGGAGAGCCAAGAAGTCCCATAAGATGTAATCACTGCCACGAAGAAGGCCACATTCGACGGTATTGCCCAACTCGGCCAAGGTACACTTCTCAAAACCCTAAATCTTGTGATGAGGCGGATGTTGTCGAAGATGTTATGAGTCGGCCGAGATTCTCATGGCTTGTGGGCAAAAGACGGGCAAGGAGTGGGTCTTAGACTCGGGGTGCACGTTTCACATAACAAGCAACAAGTCTTGGATCCAGATTACAAGGAAGTCGAAGGCGAAACTGTGGTTCTTGGCAATGATGTTATATGCAAGGTTCATGGACGGGTAAGGTACGTTTTAAGCTTGATGCAGGTGGTATAAGGGTTCTTGATGGTGTTAGATACGTTCCCGAGCTGAAGAGGAACCTAATCTCAGTTGGGATGATGGATGATTCGGGTTACATGATGAAAACTGAGGCTAAGCACATCAAGATGTTCAAATGAGGGCGATTGGTCATGCGAGGGTTCAAGAAGAATGGGATTTACGTTCTTGAAGGGCATGCTTTGAATGGAAGAAATCTGGGGACTTCAAGACCACGTAAAGGGCGTCGAAACGATCAAAGGCGCAAAGGGAATCATTGCCTCGAGGTGGAGAATGACTCAAGGCAATGCGGGGATAAAATCTGAGTTTTCCCAAAGTGATAGCGAGGATAGCTTGAGGTGGAGAGGCTTCAGCGATGAAGGCGAGCCATCCACGAAAGCACAGACCCAAGGGCTGATTGCAGGGTCTCAAAGGAAGCCATTCGATAGCTGCAAGTGGTTCGAGAAGGAGGACCATGGAGCTAAGGTAACGATAGGCCAACCTGAGCCTAATTCGGTTGTTTCCATGAGGAAGGCATGCATTGCCTTGCTTCCTCTTGTTCTATCAATCTATTTGATGAAGCATTCCAAGGCCCTGCGATGAGGGCGGGGCGGGCAAAGGTCGAGCTACGAAGGAAAGAAGGTTCGAGGTGGAGTTCAAGGGTCGAGAACAATCATTTGCCTTGTTGAGAGAAGAACTTCTGAAGTTGAGTCGAGTTCTTGGTTAAAGATGGAGATTGTTGGGATTTAGTGACCCAAAACTCTGTTATTTGGTGCTAAGATCGATGGGAACAAGTCGGGGAACGATCGGGATGATTTCGCGAAGAACGAATCGTAACGTGCTCGCTGCTACTGTTCCCGGGCACGTGCACCAAGGGTCACGGCCGTGACCCTTGGCAGTGAGCAAGAGCTGAAGGCGCCCGACCCAGTCACGGCCGTGACTGGGCTTGCTCCAGGCCGTGAACAGTTCTTGGAGTGAGCTGAAGGCGTGCGAAATGATCGTTTGAACGCGGAAATTGACACGGCCGTGAATGGCGATGTACGAGGCCGTGACAAAGAGCAGAAACTGAAGAATTAGAGCCCCGACTGAGTCACGGTCGTGACGTAGCAGCTTAGAGACCGTGACATGCGACAGTTTCTTGATAGCAGTTGAAACCGAATCTCTATTTTGAGTGAGAACCTTCTAGACCTATATCTTCTATATATAGGTCATTTTTTTAGCTCGATCTTTGTACTGTGAGTTGAGAGAGTAGCTTAGAACTTGTAATCTCTGTAAATCGTTCGGAATATAATTGAAGTATTGATCCGTGGACGTATAATTGAAGTATTGTAAGCTTATGATCGTTTGAACGCGGAAATTGACACGTCTGCCTTTCAACCCGATAATGACTAAACCCTCGAAACCCTATCGAAAGGCGAATCTATTGGCGCGGGATTCTCAACAAATTGTTTGACCAATATGAGCTATTGGCAGCCTGGAGTTGTTAGCAGTAACCACCATTCGTGCTCCATTGTACTCTGTTGTATTCTGTAACTTCTCATCCTCGCTATTCTTAGCCTCATAGCTCATATTGGTCAAACAAAAAGTAGCTCATATTGCCATTTACTTAATAATATGGATAAATAAAATATTCTTTGACGATAAAAAAATCTTGCAGATCTTTCGAACGATCCTCGGAAACAAATTTGGTTTATCCATGAGGATTTATTTCATATTTATGTTACCACATGTTTGATTTTACGGGTATATTTTTCGAATTTTTTGACGCAAATAATAAAACAAGGTGAAATTGAATCCCGATTCGGTCGAATTGAAGATAGTTTGTACAAATTCGAGAGATCCATATCCTGGACAAGCCGATGAAACACCATATTGGCTCTATTGTTCGTCGCTCAGGGTTTGCCGAAATTAATATCGCCGGATTGTTGCCTAAACAACTGATCAGGAAACGTCACCGTAAAACAGTTAATAGGTATTGAACAGCTGGTATATGGTATATATTTTTATTTAAAGGTAACTGTAAGCCGGATTTGGTAACAAATACCTATTATCTCGTATTATTATAACAATGGAAATCGATCGAAACCATTGTTGCAAAATTCGGCCTAGGCGGCTACTCGGCCTACACCGAGGCGAATATCGCATATACGCCCGATTAATCAGCAAAACGATTAATCGGCCGACTAGTCCGAAAAGTCGGCCGACTAATCCAAAAATCGGCCAAATAACTTCGAATTTCGGCCCAACGAAACCCACAAAACTTTGTACTGTTAAAAATTACTATTGGGAAAATCCCAAAGCAGTCAAAGGCTGCTTTAGCGTGGCTAGCACATGCGTTGTGACTTGTGAGGTGATGTTATTCCTTTATATAGAAAAATCTTTACAGTTTCACACCACCAAATAACCGTGTGGGACAGAGAAAATACTACTACTACAATACAATGCTTTATAGTCCATGGCTGCGTTTACTTTGTTAGATAAAGGTAGATAAAGTACATTCAGTCCAGCATAATATTGTTCACTTTTCAATTTTTGGATTGGATAAAGCCCGAGATAAAGGTGAGCCCGCCACTTTAAACTCTCGTATTCCAGATAAGTTATCTAGTGGGCTTGGGCAAGTTAATTAATCCAACAGCTACTATTATTCATGAAATTACCAAAACGACCCTCCACTCTGAAAACCCCAAATTACGTTCCCTCAGATGATTTGAGCAGACCAGACGGTATTTATGGAGGCCATTCGAGATTTTCAAGGCGGTCTTGGACAGTGCCTCTTCGAAGGTTTTGTGATCTCCTTGGATCTAATCTCCTCTGATCATCCGGAAATGAAGAGCAGGTATAGGTTCAATGGCAAGCTCCGAGCCTTGCCTTCTCGAAGTGGTCCTCTTCCCTGCAAAAGGCCGACCGCGCTTATGCACCGAGTAAGATAGTCGATGGGAGATGAATCATGCTCCGTTAAATAATCCACGGCTTTCTTTGCTTAATCTTTCTGTTTTTTTTTTTCAATTTTATTTATATATCGACAGATGTGGAAAGGTACATACGTATAAATCCAAAAGTGAGTGATAAGTATCGATTTTAGCTCATTTTTAGCAATAAATTTCAGTAGATATCGGTAGATGTAAGTTTGAGCAATTATGTAAATAGCAAAAAATCTGTATATCAGCAGATGTCTCTAAATTTGGCAATCAAGGTTGCCGATGTCAAAGGTATAGGTAGGAGAAGAGTTTCTGGGGAAGAAAAAGCTAGTTGGGCATGAGATCGACTTTAACTAATTTGATCATCACTGCATTTGTATCGCTAATGAACGCTCATGTCTTGTTAGGTTGAATTTTATCAAATGGGTATATTTGTCAAATTGAATATATAAAATGAGGTACGCAGCAATTAGTGTTGTCAAGTGAACAACAAAGAAGGAGATGTGACAAGATTATTATCTTTAGTTTTTATCTTGGGCTTTTTATATTCTATTTTCCTGTGTGGCAAAGTAAACGCAGCCAATAAAGAAAAAAACGTATATATAAACTGAAAAAAATATATAGAAATATTAACTAAAATATAAGCCTATATAAATTGAGATGGAAAAATATATAAACTGAAATTAAAAAATGTAAAATTATAATTGGAAAATATAGAACTGAAATAAAAAAAATAGGATAACTTCGTCAGATATTATCCGTTAAAACAACATTTAATATTATTTTGTTGTATTGTTGTGCTTGATATTATTTATTTAACATGTTTGGATAAATGTGACTTACTTTGATTAAAATATTTGCATATTTGATATAAAGAAATATTAAAAAATTTATATACCGCCTAATTTACGCCTAGAAACCGCCTAGGTCCCGCCTAGACCGTCTAGGCGCTAGGCCCCATCGGGCGCCCGACTAGCGCCTAGCATATTTTACAACATTGATCGAAACAATCGATCGTATATATTATTTCCATCTGCACGAACACACATCCTGCACCAAACCAAGTTGGGTGTGTCCTAGACGGTTTCTTATCTTATTGAGGTCTCGAAATGTAAGATTTTACCGGCATATTGTCGAAATTCTTTTGACGCAAATAATAAAAATACGGTGAAATCGAATCCCAACTCGGTCGAAATTGACAATATTCCGTATAAATTGAGAGACCCATATCCTGAAAAAATCGCAGAGACACCGTGCTGGCTCTATTGTTCGTCGCTCAAGGTTTTGGCGATATTTAAATACAATCGACAGTTTCTTGCCTAAACAACTTTTCCGGAAACGTGGTATGGATAGTCAAGCATCTGTCCAATTAAAACCGTTAGTAGGTATTGGAAAGCCGTTATATGGTATACGTGTTAATCTAAAGGTAGTTGTAAGCTGGATTTGGTACTAAATGCCTATTATCTTGTCCATTATAACAATGGAAACTCGATCGAAACAATTACCGTATATATTATTTCCATCTGCACGAACACACATCCTGCACCAAAGCAAGTTGGGTCTGTCTTAGACGGTTTATCATGTTATTCAGGTCTCAAAAATGTTCGATTTTACGGATATATTTTTCGAATTCTTTTGACGCAAATAATACAAATACAGTGAAATCGAATCCCGATTCGGTCGAAATTGAAGATATTTTGTACAAATTCGAGAGACCCATATCCTGAACAAATCGCCGAGACATCGTGTTGGCTCTATTGTTCGTCGCTCAAGGATTGCCGAAATTAAATACAATCGCCGGACTTTTGCCTAATTTCCCGAAAAATAAAGTGGTACTAGTAAGTTATTAATTGTTATTCTCTGTGTAAACTTGTGTTATCCAATTATATGCGGGATTTTAATAATTAGGCGGGATCTATTTAGGCGGGAATTGCAATATTTGGCAACAAGGGAGATCGTCAAATAATGTGCTACATTCCTCTAATTAAGAGGTATAAAACGTGGCTTATCCGGTACCAAATCGCTCATTTCAAATTACGTTTTAGACTTACGGGTTTAGGTTTAGGGTTTTTAACGTCAATGGCTCCTAGGTATTTACCGGAGGATATGTTGATATTATTAACGTCTTAATGTGAAACGTATACAATGGATCTTGATTAACAACATAAGGATAGGGTGTAGTATATAAATACCAATGGAGGTGATCTTGATTATAATACTAGCGATATCAACATTCGGCCCGCTTGTCCATTTCGTAAACCCTAGTGTTCGTGGCCGTGACTTCGCTCTGATCGGATGTCTCTCTTTCTTTTGCTTCCTCCACCTCCTTGGTCTCTTGGAACGATTCAAGCTTCCACTTCATAGTCCAATGGCATTCACGTACTCTCGAGGGTTCTTTTCGGTGTCGCTTGAAGTGTGCCAGGCTTGCGCTCGGCCACTGTAGTTGAAAGATATCCCACTTGAATCGTTAATTCTTTTGTTGCCGCATGTATGTCTTTGAAATTTTCCTAAACTCTACATTCTAGACCCTGGAACTTTCTCCGTTTTGCAGTTTTGATCGCCTTGAATTGTCGCCATCTTTTCTAAGGCTGTTTCCCAGTCCGGTTGCGGTTTTGTTGGTGGCTCAATTTGTTGATTCTGAACTTGTGGAGGCTTCAAGTAGTGCGAGTTGACATACGACAAATTAGGATGTCTTCTCCAGTTCGGATCGTATGTGTTGGAGTATGCATTCCTCTGCCTATTGTGGATGTGATTGACCGTCTCAGGGTCCTGGGAGTGTATCAGGTCTAACCTTTTATGTATGGCTTCGAATTGCGCCTCCAACGAGCTACTTATCTCATGTACTCCAGTCGTCTGTCGGTCCAGATCATGCTCAGTATATCTTGCAGTGTAGGCTGCAATTCACTCGATGCCTTGGAGTGCTTCCACGTCGCCTAACTCATGAAACTTCGTGTGCACCCGCCGTCGACGATCCTTTTATTTGGTGTGCCCCCTAAGAAGAATGATTGCATCTGAACGCTCACGGGTATGCTGTGGTTTGGGCATTGTCTGAGAAGACTCTTGTACCTACTCCATGCATCGCTCAGAGATTCTCCACCTTCTTGTTTAAAGTTTAGGCTCCTAATCAACCTGGTCCTTAACAATGGACAATATTCGCCTAGAAAACGCTCCACTAGTTGCTCCCAACTAGTAGTAGATGCATGTGGCAATGATGAGAACCATTCAGAAGCCTTTCCTGTCAAAGAAAAGGGAAAAATGTTAGTTTTATCACTTCTGTAGAGACGCCGAAATATTTAATAGTTCTGCAAATTTGAGTTAATTTCAAAATATGTGAATTTGCATCCTCGTTTGTAAGCCCACGAAACTGTGATGAACCCGTCACCATCTGTATAGTAACAGGTTTAATCTCGAAATGATTATTCGGTCCCGCGGGGATGGCAATCAGATTGTTGTCATCAAAAATTCCCGAAAGCGCTTGACTTAGTAAAGTGGGTCGTGGCAAAACCATCTTGTATTGCACTGTTCTTCCTCGTTTTCTTGATTTTCCATTCTCTGTCTACGATTTCGATTGTTATGACGACACGTGGCTTCTATTTCTGCGTCAAATAGCAATGGTACGTTCCTCGAGCATCGTGTCATGCACTAATAGGTGCAAAAGATGAAAAATCAAATGTAAGTGAATTGGCAAAAATAAATAAAAATTTAATAATAATAAAAAATTAATAATAATCGATAAATAATATGTCTAAACTAAAACTCAAAATAAACCCTAAAATTATTAATGTAGCTATCCCCGGCAACGGCGCCAAAAATACGACAGGCTCAGATACTAGCAAGTGTACTAGGTCGTGCAAGTAACGGACGAAGTCCGAGTATCGATCCACGAAGACGGCTTGATTAATTCTAAGATATTAATCATAATTCTAATTTAGACTAAGAGATTTTTTGAGTTTTGAGGATTTGATAAAAGAGACAAAAGTGCAAATAATAAAATAGGCGCAAATAAAATAATGGAGGATAAAGCAATTGAAGACGAACGTGATCAAAGCACATACTCGGAACGGATTAATCCCACGTATTCATGCAATCAATTTTTATCTAATCAATATAAACTAGTTAAGGTAGAAATTCCTAATATACGCGCTACCCGTTATTCACGTAACTAGCGACCCTATGCGAGAGTGACCAATCTCTATATTCCTATAAGACTGCGATCACTTCACACGCCTTCCGTTTTATGAATTTCCTCGAGTTTAGAGCTTTCGGCGCCTAAGGTCTCGAAAACCACACGTACGAAACCGAATTCCATCTCTGATCGGTTTTACTTCGTGGTGTCCTATATTTATTATTCTAATCGGTCTAATAACTTTTTCAGTCTCATAAACCAATAAAACTCATGCACATGGTGATCAAACATACGCAAGCACTAAATTCAAATATAGAACACGTAACCAAATTCATACGATTAAATAAAATAACTACGAATTCATAATCCAGCATAATACGGCCTTAATCACTAGAGACTTAAGCTAGCATATTAATAAAATAGAAACACAAAATATTCAATGTAGACATAATAGAGAAATAATATAAAACTTCGCCTATCACGGAAGGAATAACATTTCTATTGTCGCAGCTCTTTTTCTTTTCAGCGTTAGGTCTGCCTTCTTTATTCGCTCGCTTCTAATTTCAGCCGTCAAAAAGCTCCCCCGTTGTTCAGCAGTAGGCTGTCCTTACAAAGAAAGGCCACCGACCTAATTGCACCTAATATTCGATTCTCACTCCACGTATCTTTGCTTCAAGTTTGAATGAAATATGTTCGACTTTCTCTTCCTTGGTGCGCATATCTTGGGGTATAAAAGGTACACCACGTGACTTCTTCGTTAAGTTGGAATTGCATGTCTTTTGTAGGCTTTATTCTTTGATGGGCTGGAATTAAAGTAAAAGCCCATGGACCATTCTTGTGACAATTGTAGCCCAAATTCTCGTAATTGTACTTAGCGCGCAAGATTGCTCGGCTTTGGTTCTTTTTGCTCCGATATCTGTCTTATGTACATAAGGGTAGGATATCCACATGTATTAGGATAAATAACGACCGAAAATTCATTTTTTCGGGGTATAAAAATAGCGTAAACCCTAACTTATAATTCAACCACTACGAACTATTCTTAGGAGGATCTGTGTACAGTAGAGAAGATAATGCCTTATAGACCGTAGGCGTTGGAACCTTGAGGTTGAATGTGCACGACGGTACATTTCGCACTATTCGAGGAGTGCGCCACGTGGAAGGTCTGAAGAAGTATTGTTGGGACGGCTCGATGATCTTGGCTGTGAAATCGAAGTTCGGGGAGGAATATTGAAAGTATTCCCGGGAGCACTTGTAGTCATGAAAGGTGAAAAGGTTGTTGTAAATTTATATATGCTGTTGGGAAAGACGGTGCAAGAAGGGGAAGCGTTTGTGGCTTCGGGAAATTCAAGCGAAAGATCAACTATGTTGTGGCATCAGAAGCTCGGACATATGTCGGAACAAGGAATGAAAATCCTTGCGGGCCAGAATCTACTTCCGGGTCTCAGGAATGTGTCACTACCATTCTGTGAGCATTGCGTAGCAAACAAGCAGCATCGTGTCACGGACCTAGACTTTGGCTTGCTAGCTCCCGTGCGGCACCTAGTCCTTTAAGCAGCCCATTGTGTGCTTTACTAGGTCAGCCTCCCTTTACGCTCACGAAAAAAGCAAAGGATCGGACAATCTCGGCTCGTGCCTAAGTGCAGTGCAAAAGGAAGACCACACAAGTATTTTAGAGAGAGAACTCGACTCTTTCTCACACTAAAGGATTACAAGTGTTTTTACCACTTGATACAAATGAACTACTCTAAGCCCCTATATATACAAGTTGTCCAACCCGCTGGACGGCTAAGATCTACTTGATCTAATGGCTATTATTTACATTCTACACTCTTCTAGGAATATCCCAAGGCATATTCTATCTAGAGAGTTTCATAGCATTCTACACACTTGGACCTCTTGACTCTCTAGAATGACCCGCATTGTTTCGCATGGTTCCACGATCTTTCGGAAGGTTCTACACGAATCCGGATGGGCCAACCATCGTGGATAACCTCGTTGCCCCGTTTCCCTGTCTAACGGATCTAAGTGCCTCGGCCTCGCTTGGTAATATCGACGTCCCGAACGCGACAATCTTGGTCGATCCAAAAGTCTTGTTCTCGGGCGACTCGACACACTCGGCTTGAAAGGTCATCTCCCGAACCGCCCAATCTCTTAGACAAATTTGTGAGGGCGTGACATCCTCCCCCACCCGACTCGGCAACGTCCCCGTTCCCGTACCTCCGCATCTCATGCTTCGGCGTTTGCCCAATCCCACACACTTGCTCGGGAGGTCAAGGAGATAGTGATCCTCACCTACCTTGGCCTTTACCCGATATGGCCCCTTCGGATACCTTGGTCATTACCCGATATGGCCCCTTCCTTGGCATGGCTCGGACTAATTCTTGGGCAGCGTCCTCGCATATCTCCGAGTCCCCCTTGGCTTCGGGTGGCACCCCTGTGCCTATCTTGCTTGTATCGTTGCTGACACATCATTGCTCGAGTCGCATGCTCGCCATGTTGGATAAGCTCAAATTGGTCAAGATAAAACCAAAAACAAATATAAAATAAAAATAACAAAAACACGCATGCAGCCACCATGGAAGACCAAAAATGTCAAAAAGAAATATTGCATATCATATCTAGCCGTTTGAGGAGATTTGAGAGATCACTTGTGATCTTATCCTTAGCCAAAAGGAAGACTAAGTGCATGTTATATTACTATATATATGCATGCATGAGAAGAAAAAGAATGTGTGGGAGAGAAATAGAAAAAGCCTATGTAATGAGTGGAAAAAAGGTCTGAAGACATGTAGTAAGAAAAAGAAACAAAATGTTCATGTATCAACAATAGAACGCTAAAGCTTTGATCTTCAGTTTGAAAAAATCTTCCTCCTCACCAAATTAATTACTCGTCCCTCATAGAAATAGATTATTCATTTAAATTTAAAAATAACAAAATGGTATCAGAGCCGAAGGTGTTAACAGAGCCGACAGAGCCGATGGTGATGGTGAAAATACCAGGTGTCGGAATGCCACTCCCGCCAAAACTCACCGAAAGTAATTATGTACGGTGGAGCGCCGAAACGAAAGCTTTGCTGAAATCGCAAGGCTTATGGGAAATATCGAAGATGGATATTCACCCGATACGACGGGGCATACAAGGTCGCAACGGAAGACGTTGCGAGTCCCTATAATACAAAATGGTCTCGCGCTCCTCGTCATCTACGAGGCGATAGATTTTACCTGTTTCAGGGTGATAGGCGCAACGAGAAACGCCAAGGAAGCCCGGGAACTGTTGGAGAAAGCGCATAAAGACGTTGATTGCAGCAACCAAGTTCAGCCACAAAAACAGGACGAACTTGAGATGACGAAGGAGGACGACAAGAACGTTGAAGGCGAACACGTACGAGAAGATGGTGACCCGAGACCGAGCGTGATAAAGATCACGCTGAGCCGATGGTGGAAAAGAAAAAGTCAAACCACCACTAAAACCCGAGACGGGAAAAAGAAGAAGGCGAATCATCAAAGATGAAAACCGATGATGATGAAGAGGAAGAAAATTTTCCAAAGGTCGAGGAACCCGTGGACGAACAAAAGAAAAGGAGCTCCAAACGAATAAGAGCTCGAGAAAGACGAGGCATACGAGGAAATGCCGCCACCACAATCTCCTGAGAAAGTCGAGAAAATCAGCATGAAGGCATCGGTGAATGCCCGGGAGATGAAGAACAAGGTCAACGACGCCATGCACACGTCGTCGGACGAAGCTAAATATAAATTCCACGAGGCAAACGTAAAAACCATAGAGACACACGGCGGTGAGGCTGTTGAAGAAATAACCCAGCAGGCTGAAGAAGTCATGCGAAGAGAGAACCAGGAGCACGGCGTGAAAAAACGACCGGCGCAGCCACGACGGAGGCCATGCAACATGTTGTCGGTAAAGTCACGACACAAAAGACTGGAGAACCTACGGAGGCCAGTCTTAACGAGAAAGAACGTGTTGACGAAGAAAAACTACGCGAGAAAAACAAGAAGGTGAAGGAATGGATCATCGCGAGAAACACCCTCGAGACTTATATGAACAACTTGAGGAAAAGAATTAATGAAACGACGAGGTCAAGACGACGACCAAGGAGGCCCCCAAGTGGATCGACGATAACCAAAATATGAAAGAAAAAGAAGCGACTGGCGTAACCACGAAGGAGACTATCGAAATACCGAGGAAGGCAAGCGATTCGGAGCTAAGGACCCAATCGACATACCCGCGATATTGGGTACGATAAAAGCCTTGTAAAGGTCGTGGAGAATGTCGCAAATAAATTCAGAAAAAGTGATGCGCTCGTGAACAACGAGACAGAGCGGTCCATGGTCGCCACCATGGAGGAGATTAACGAGAACGAGCATGAAGTGTTCGACGTGCCCGATTCTGGCGACGAGCCAACGAGCCTGAAGGACTACGTCACGAGGATGAACAAAGAACAAGCCTATAATTATTACAGCACCGATGAAAGCGAAAAGGCCATAAAGAACTCTTTATTCTTCGAATGCCCGATGAAGAAGTACTACGAGTTTTTGTACATGGTTGATGCGATCGATGAATATGCAGTCATGCAGTTGAAAGAATACGATAAAAAGAAGTTGGTCCTCATCACTAAAGAGCATATGAAGCTAGACGACGAAACTGAGGACGTAGAAAAGATAGTCGTCTGCGATAAGGTCGCCGACTCACCCAACTATCTAGTAACTGGCGAGTACGGCTGGACAACAAATATGGAGATGATTACGAAGGCATTTAGAGACGCCAAGTGGCGAGCCGCAACGTATGATATACGAAAAAGAGTTAAGTTTAAGAAGGGTTGAAGGACGGAAAGAAGATTGAGCTTAAGGGGGAAATTTGTTGGATAAGCTCAAATTGGTCAAGATAAAACCGAAAACAAATATAAAATAAAAATAACAAAAACAGACATGCAGCCACCATGGAAGACCAAAATGTCAAAAAGAAATATTGCATATCAAATCTAGCCGTTTGAGGAGATTTGAGGAGATCACATGTGATCTTATCCTTAGCCAAAAGGAAGACTAAGTGCATGTTATATTACTATATATATGCATGTATGAGAAGAAAAAGAATGTGTGGGAGAGAAATAGAAAAAGCCTATGTAATGAGTGGAAAAAAGGTCTGAAGACGTGTAGTAAGAAAAAGAAAGAAAATGTTCATGTATCAACAATAGAAAGCTAAAGCTTTGTTCTTCAGTTTGGAAAAATCTTCCTCCTCACCAAATTAATTACTCGTCCCTCATTGAAATAGATTATTCAGTTAAATTTAAAAACAACACGCCATGCATCTCTGCACTCCGGTTTTGCCTATCGCCTCGTCGGATATTAAGGGCATCGAGCACTTCCCGTCCTGCCCAAATATACACAACGAGCTATACATAGGCATAAGGATCACATTGGCCTTGCCCATGAAGTACATGCCCAACACGAGCGGATAGGCTCTTTGTTTGTGGCGGTGATAGAGCTTTGTTGACATGAAATATCATATTAGGGTTTGCATCTTTCTTGTTCGGGCGGTTGATAGTTTCATCTGTAGAAATTTACTGCAAATTGAAAAAGAAACCTTACTTTGGGTTACTAATCATTGTTAGCTTACTGACTTTGCTGAGTAATCGTTTTGATTGCTTTGTTTCCTTGTCGTTGACTATTTTGTCATTGCATGAGTGAACTCACAGTCGCCACTGCTAATGTTTGTAATTGATAATGTAGTGAAGGCTTTCCAAAGGATGATAATTAATTATGTACATTTGCAAATGTACGCTCTTTGTTTATGGTGTGAAAAATCAAATTAGAGTTTACATCGTTCTTGTTTGGGCTTTGATTGCTCTCCTGCGTAGGAATTTACTTGAAGTTGAAAAATAGCACCCTTTATTTTTTTTCTTTCGTTGGGTTACTAATCATTGTTAGCTTACTGACTTTGTTGAGTAATTCGTTTTGATGCTTTCATTTCCTTAACGTCGGCAATTTTGTCGTCCACATGAGTGAACTCCCCCTCGTCGTTGGTAACGTTTTGTACTTAATAATGCAGTGAAGGGCTTTCCCAAAGGATGATCCGACTAAGGCCTGCAAGCTAACAGCCTTCTTGGGATACAAGGCTGGGATGACCCACATCGTCAGAGAAGTCGAGAAACCTGGGTCAAGTACGTTAGGACATTTTTTTTCTGTCTAAACACGTTGTTTGCAGCGGAGTTCAGTTTTTTTGTTTAAGCTCACACTGTTAATAAGTTCAATAGTAAAATTGATACTGATATTGGAATGATCGATTGAAGAATTGCACAAGAAGGAGACATGCGAAGCAGTTACCATCGTTGAGACGCCGCCGATGGTTATTGTTGGAGTGGTTGGGTACGTGAAAACTCCTCGTGGCCTCCGTTGCCTCAACACAGTCTGGGCTCAGCATCTGAGGGTTAGGCGAAGGTTTTACAAGAATTGGTACAAATCCAAGAGGAAGGCCTTTACAAAGTACTCAAAGAAGCTAGAGACCGACGAAGGGAAGAAAGATATCCAGGTACTGAGCTAAAATCAACTGTTGGTATTTTCGAAACTCTTGATTTATGCTTAATTATATTTTAGTCACGTATGTCTGAGGATGTGGCGTTTTAATTACGCTTAAGTTAAGGGTGGCAAATTTAGTCCTATAAGTATGAAAGTGAATCAACTTAAGAACACCTAAGTTAGTGTGACAATTTTTTAGTCCTATAAGTATCAAAAATGAAGTGCCACGTGGATAAATTCGGGCTGAAATTAGATGTCTAGGCTTAATTATTCTAAAATTGTTTTAAATTTGATTCATATAGGACTAAAGCTTCCACCTCCAAACAAGCAGGAGTAGAAGCTAATTAAGCCTTTGATTTATCTTACCTAAGTCTGTCTAGTCAAATGTTATTTTAAGTTGTTGAGGGGAGCATGAGATAACACTTTCCCTTATCTGTTTTCACTTATTGGGCTTGAATTGCATCTTACTGTGCGTAGATAAGGAAGATGAAGGGCTTGAAACAGAAAAAGGCCCACATCATGGAAATCCAAGTGAACGGCGGAACAATCGCCCAAAAGGTCGACTTTGCCTACAGTTTCTTCGAAAAGCAAGTGCCCATCGACGCCGTTTTCCAAAAAGACGAAATGATCAACATCATTGGAGTCACCAAAGGTAAGGGTTACGAAGGCGTCGTGACCCGTTGGGGCGTGACCCGTTTGCCCAGAAAGACCCACAGAGGTCTTCGAAAGGTGGCTTGTATAGGCGCTTGGCACCCAGCTAGGGTTTCCTTTACGGTGGGCCGAGCTGGTCAGAATGGGTACCATCACCGTACAGAAATGAACAAAAAGATTTACAAGATTGGAAAGGCGGAAGTGAAGAGTTTGGTGCTAGCACTGAGTTCGACAGGTTAGTAAGGAAACTCTTCAGTCTTATCGTAGTAAGTTCTTGTCTTACATACCCATTTGTGCAGAACTGCAAGTCCATTAAAATTGTGTCACCATTTGAGTGGATTTGGGTTATGCAGAAACGGTACGACATAATAAATGTGCCCCCTTTTCTCTTCATTCCTCAAATTCTTGACTGTGGTTAGGACTGAGAAAGAAATAACGCCCATGGGAGGGTTTCCTCATTACGGTGTGGGAAAGAGCGACTATTTGATGATCAAAGGTTGCTGCGTTGGACCTAAGAAGAGGGTCGTAACTCTTCGACAGTCTCTTTTGAGGCGGACATCACGCCTTGCGCTTGAAGAGATTAAGCTCAAGTTCGTAGATACGTCTTCGAAGTTTGGGCACGGGCGTTTTCAGACTACTCAAGAGAACCACAAGTTCTTCGGCCGTCTTAAGGCGTAAATACCTTTGCCTTAAAACTTTTTTGCGTTTCCCTTTTTGTTCGATTATGGTCGTTTTCTCGGTTAAATGAGTTTCAGGCGTTTTGCTGGGGTTTGAGTTTTCTTGGCTGGTCTGCCTTATAGGTTTGTTGGAGCTACTGCAGTTTGAAATTGTTCTAATTTTCTAAATTGTGTTTGTTTAGCAGATTTAAATTCTCCTACTTTCAGGTAATATTTACAAATTTAAATTGTTATCACTACTATCCTATCTTTATTGATACTAGTAGTTTTGCACACCCACACGTGTGTGCTTTATAATATTATGTACATCTAATTATGAAATAATAATACTAAAAATAGAAGGACAAATTTGGAAATATATAAATATTGTGTAGTGGCTCGTTTTTATATTTAATGTTGTTTCTTAAAACTATTCCATGTACAAATTTGATAGGATGTTCAACGTAACCTATGAAATAGTTAGTGGGTGGTTATGTTTGATTTAGTAATTTTATTCCTTAAATTACGTAATTTACAGACCAAATTGAAGGCAGTTTAACCAAAGCCTGAGGCTAAATAAAATAGAATAGCTACCAATTCAACTGTTTATATTAGTATTTTTACCATACTCGATGTTTGTGCTGTAAAATATAATATTATTTTTATATGTAAGATCGATTATTAATATAAAATTTTGGTATTGAAATTGAATGTTCATTATTTAAGTATATAAAAACAAAGTTGATGGGGTATTATTTTCTACGGAATGAATAATCCTACTTAAATCGTTTTTTTTTAATACTTTTATATTTCAATTTAGCGTAAAATTGTAATGTTACATGACACACCAATCAATTAAAAAGCAGTTACTAAATTGTAATGTTACATGCATATCTGTCGATTAAATAATTACTATTAAGGCCTAGGCCTAGGTGTTTTTTAGGCGGTATAAATATATAATATATATCAAATATAATAACATTCAACTAAAGTATATCAAATTTATCCCAACATTCTAAACAAATAATGTCAATACTAACAATAATATTGATACGAAATACTGTTTTTATGATGACGTCGGATGTAATTATCCTTTTGGGGTTTTTTTTTTTTTAACTTCAGCTTATATATTTTTTATATCTCAATTTAATAATTTAACAAGTCTGCATGCACATGCACCAATCTTTATTAAACAATAGGATAGATATGATTAATATTTTAACCATTTTAATTTTAAAGAATGTAATGGCAACATTGTTAATGATATGAAATAATGTGAATTGATATAGATCATGTTAAATAGTTTAAATATGAATTGATATTAATCGTGTTAAAATAGTTTAAAAAATCTAACATGATCGTTCATATTTATTATTGCCGATGGGAATCTCGCTGTCATAAGAACATTAATCACCATTATTATTGGTTATAATTAATTGATAAATACTCCCCCGTCCCGCTAATTTTATCACATTTTTCCATTCCAAGCGTCTCAATAATTTTATTACCTTTCCTTTTTGGGTAAAAGAAAATATAACATTTTAAATGTAATTGGAGGGGAAAGTAACTGTAAGAATAATTAGGAAAAGTTTATAAATTTAAGCAAGTTGTTTATATCTAATCCCATTGTACTATATTATTATAATAATGCCATCTTAATTTGCGTGCCTAGCAAATTATGTGATAAAGTTGATGGGACAGAGGGTAGTATTGATTCTACCGAATGGTTTGTCCCACACCGTTTCCTTTATGCAAATTGTCTGAGAAGAATCTCTATATAAGGACTTACCAGCCCGTATTCATTACCCACAGTGCGATGTGCTGCCACCTCAGGCGTGCAGCACGCGCCTATCCTGTTCGATTTAATACAGGTTTTTATTTTTAATTTTTTTAAATAATATTAATATTTCCGATTAATCGGCCGATTATACCGAATAATTGGTCGATTATACCGATTAGTCGGCCGATTAATCGGTTGGCCGAGGAATTGGCCGAATAAGTTGTTTTCGTTACGGTGGACCTCCGAGTAGCCGCCTAGGTCGAGTTTTACAACAATGCTATTAAGTGCTTAACGTTAATATACAAGAATAGATTTTTGACATGTCATCGAAAATTAATCCAAAGATTGCTATAAAAAATAAAGGGATCCCAAGCCAGAGTCATTGGGCGGGACTAATCATTCATGATTCATGTGTTCAGTCTCAAGCCTCCAAAAAATGTTGATGCTTAATGATTAATATAATTTTGCTTACTAGTAATAATGCTATAATAATTTTTTTTGATCAAGAAGTTATCGTCAAATAACCATACGGTAGTTTTTCATATCACGGCTAAGTTATGGCTGAAATACATCTGAATTTCATTGTCACCTATGAGATGCCCACGGCTTTCAGTGCAATTATCCACCTTAGTTTATGTATTTGGCTCGCAAATAACTCCAGTCATGGAATTCGAACCTGTGACGTTAACGTTTAAATCTACATAATAGTCTATTATATAACGGGTGTGTCTTGGCTATATAAATTATCACATTTTGCCTGTCATTCATTTGTAATTTAATCCCTCTATTTTTATTTAATTATTGTAATAATTTTCATATCCCTAAACATTTCTTTTATATAGTTCAAAATTATATTTCATCTATTAAACACTAAAAACAGAAAATCTCGTAAAGTAAAATGCTTGTGAATAGAAGACTTGCAAAATTAAATTATGTAAGAAACAAAAAATGCTTGTGCCCTCTATCAATTAAAAATCCAATTACGCGGCTAACTGGCGCACTTTCGTGGTCTGATAATCCCAATCTCGCTATCGTGCGCCGTCGTCGATTTGCGTGCGCCGTGCGCTCACCTGCATAGTCGGCTATCCCTTTCTTTTGCCACCGTAGATAAGGTAGACGACGCTGTATCGCCGCAGATCTAGGCGTCGGAGATGTCTAAATCGAGGGTCTACGCCGACGTCAACGTGGTGCGACCTAGGGAATACTGGGACTACGAGAATCTCACCGTGCAGTGGGGGTAAGTAATCAATTGGGTGTATTCGTAGTTTTGTGCTGCTTTTGGTGGCCTTTACTTGATCGTTGATTCTGTGTGCAATTGTGGCGGTGGGTTGATTCGCTTTTAGGGTTCCTTTTTTGATAATTTTTACTTCATTCGTTGGTAGACTGTTGTTGAAATTGCTTCGTTTGAATGCACGAGCTTGGACTATTTCGCTTGGCTTTTTATGGGTTTCTTTAAGCGTGTTGTCAGCGACCAAGATGATTATGAGGTGGTTCGGAAAGTTGGGAGGGGGAAATATAGTGAAGTTTTTGAAGGTGTAAACGTGAATAACAATGAGCGGTGTATTATCAAAATTCTGAAGCCCGTTAAGAAGAAAAAGGTAAGTTTTCTGCTGTTCTCATGTTCAGGGAGGTTTTGAGCAATGGGGTCTACTGATCAATATGTTGTAGGTATGAAGATTGTTAGTTTTCTGAAGGTTTTGTAATGGTGTACATCTTAGGCTATTAACTGTTGCTGGTTTTATTCATCTGTAGTATTGATCTTTCCTGAATTGTTAATTACGCTAGCCTTTGCAACACTTGATGCTGCCTTAATTTAAATGTTAACTGGAAGTATTACCAAGAATGAAGAACCACAGAGCTAAGATATCATTATCTTTTCTCTGAGTTGCCTGAACGTTAGCATTGTACTGATGTCCAATGCTTACTTTCCAATGAGCAAGTCTACTTGTAAACCATCGATCTCTTTTGCTTACGATTAATTTGAGGTGTCGTGTCTAATATGATTATATATGTTCGAATTTGTGTGTTTCCTTGTAGATCAAGAGAGAAATCAAGATACTCCAGAACCTATGTGGGGGTACAAACATTGTCAAACTTCTGGACGTCGTCAGAGATCATAATTCAAAAACTCCCAGCTTGATATTTGAATATGTGAATAGTACAGACTTCAAAGTTCTGTATCCTACTTTGACAGATTATGACATCCGTTACTACATCTATGAGCTTCTCAAGGTTAGACAAACGAAATGTCATGCAGGGAAGCAGATTATGCCTCTTTCATCTGATGAGTCAAGCTTATATATGCTTCTGCAGGCTCTAGATTACTGTCACTCACAGGGCATCATGCACAGAGATGTTAAGCCTCATAATGTGATGATAGACCATGAGTTAAGGAAACTTCGTCTGATTGATTGGGGTCTTGCAGAATTTACCACCCTGGAAAGGAGTACAATGTCCGTGTTGCTTCAAGGTATATCGGATCTGCTTTCTCACAAATAAGAATACAATGAGAGCTATTTTTTAAAAATATTTTGTTCATTCCCTATATCTAAATTTTGTTTCAGAAGCTACTCATTCAGAAATCTAGCTTTTTTCTTTCAGATACTTTAAGGGTCCAGAGCTTCTTGTTGATTTGCAAGACTATGACTATTCTTTGGACATGTGGAGCCTTGGCTGCATGTTTGCAGGAATGGTGGGAGCTATGAGTGATCATCTTCTTGTTTTCAAGTTTTTCGTTTGTTTAGCTTGTACTTGTTAAGCTAACATCAATGCCCATTCTATGCAGATTTTTCGCAAGGAACCTTTCTTTTATGGCATGATAACCAAGATCAGCTTGTTAAAATTGCCAAGGTAAAACGGTTATCTGGTTCCAAAAGCTGGATCTCTAGTGTTATTCTGAGTGAAGCTCTTTGTATAATGTAATTCGATAAATCTTGGCATCGATTGTAAGGACGCATGCATATGTGTCTTTTATGTGAGACATATCATTTTCCAGGTGCTTGGGACTGATGAGTTGAATGCCTATTTACACAAGTACAATCTTGAGCTAGATCCTCAGCTTGAAGCCCTTGTCGGAAGGTATAAATTTCTGAAGAATTAAGCACTCATTACCCTTAGTTTAGTAATACTACCATTACTAAGAAATGTTCTCTTTTACCTGTCAGACACAGCAGGAAACCGTGGTCAAGTTTATCAGTGCAGATAACCAGCACCTCGTATCACCTGAGGTTCGTTCATCTTTTACACTAATTGTCTTTTCCATTTTTATCCAAGCCCGTCGAATTCTTGAATAACAGTGTTGACGCATGCATTTTGATCATCCCCTTCATCATTCCCAGGCCATCGATTTCCTTGACAAACTACTTCGCTACGATCATCAGGATAGACTCACAGCTAGAGAAAGCAATGGTCAGGCATTTTATCTTAACTGAAACTATCCTTCTTAGTTTGCTCTACTAAGCTGATCTCTCTCCGTCTCTCTCTCTCCCTCTCTCTCTCTCTCTCTCTCTCTCTCTCTATCTATATATATATATATATATATATATATATATATCCAGGCTCATCCATATTTCTTGCAAGTTAGGGCTGCAGAGAGTAGCAGGACAAGAACTCAATAAGATCAGTTGCTGCCTTCTGTTGGGATTCCTCTGTAAATGTCTCATGCATCCCATATAGTTTAAAGACTTTCTCGGGTAACTCAGATCCTTTCTTGTGTATTTTCGTTAATCATCTGAAAAAGTCGAAAGTAACATTTTTTATCTTATTCGTCGAGTCGACTGCATTGTGTATCTTTTGCTGGGTATTAACATTTTTCCATGTTTTTGGTGAGAAGTGGGTCGGGTCGGGTCAGTGGGTCCGTTAATATTTATTTATCTGTTCTATTTTATTAAGCATTAGGGGATGGCTATAAGCTGTCCATTAGTCTGTCAATTTATCAAAATATTAATATAAAATTTAAAAAGTTATCCACTATCTTTCAATTACTATTTTAGTTGATTATTATTCTCAGTTACGTCTTATGCCTTAATAATTTATATTTATATTTAAATTATATATTTAATTAATTATTTTAAATTAAAATAAATTTAAATATTATATATTCAGATGCATTTGAGTGTGCAAAGAGTATTAGTATATTATATTAAGGGGGTATTTGTTTTCCGGTGATCCAACATCACGGTGATACTCACATCACCGCGATGTGGATATCACCGTGATGTGGATCAATGTGATACGTCATCACTGTATTTGTTTTGGGGTGATATTTCATTTTGCATATCAATGTGGTATTGGAATATTGTGTTTGTTTAACAGTGATGTCTGTGATGTTGTGTAAATGTCATATGTACATTATGTAGTAAAAGTGTTTTAATATGTTCATTTGAGGTAATATTTAACGTGATAGTTATTAATATTTGAAATCAAGTATTATTTTTAAGCATTAATTATAAGCATGTTATATAATTCATTAATAGAACTATTATATTGTTTAGGCTTTAAACATTTTTTTAACCAATATTTAATTATAAGTATTTTATATAATTCTTCAATATGATTATTTATGTTTTAAGCTTTAACAGATTAATCAATTATTAATTATAAGTATTTTCTATAATCCTTCAACATAATTCTATTATTTTTTAAGCATTAAATATAAATTTTTTTAAGATTTATATGTTGGTATGTAATTTAAAATAGACGTAAGGGTATACAAGGAATGAATGTTAAAAAATAAGGGGTAATTTTGTCCAAAGAAATATTGGAAATATCACCCCATCACGGTGATGGAGGATCACCCTACTTTTTGGGGTAATCCAAAAGCTGGAATATCACCCTGTTTTGATCACCCCGGTGATCCTCCATCACGGTGATGACTCATCACCCACGCTAAACAAACGCAGTGATTATGAAGCGATGGAAGGATCACGGTGATATTTTGGAGGATCACCCCAAAACAAACACCACCTAAGGGTGAATGTGAGTATAAACCATCAAATTGTATGTCTATTAAGCCTTATTAAAAATTAAATATTACGGTGAAATACTACCTTAATAAATTATTATTTTACTCCATTTTGGTTAAAATTAATATCAGAACGCATTTGATTGCGCTAAATATACTAGTTCATCTTATATGCGTTATTAATATATCTTCAACAGGTGAATGAATGAAATGGTGGGTTGGAATTGGATAAACCCTACTCCATTTGCTTTGAGCACAAAGCGTAAAGCATGGGTTTACGTTATTACCTCTTCTCATCTCTTCTATTAACAAATTGTTAGGCAAATGTCATCATATTCTTGCAAGAAATGAGTATTAAGAAAGATGTTAACGTGCAATAAGCTTTTAATATGCACCAAGACATGCTAATCAAATATATATATATATAGGAGTTCTGTCATCAATAGATCTACGACTTTGATCAAACTGTATTTGAACAGTTCCATCAGTAGATTGTATTATTTGAGTAGGATTGTTTTTTATTTTAGGTTGAAGAGGCATAGCTCTTTCAATTGTCCAGTTTTCTGGAAATTGTATTTCTTCCCATTTTATAGATCTACGAGTTGTAATATTAGATCTACTAAAATTAGTTTCTATAAGAACAGTTTCGTTGATAGGTTTATCAACAATTTTACACTGAGGATTCAGCGTATATAAAGGCTTATAATAAATTCTGTAACAGATACATATTACTTCCGATCCCGGAGCGTAATTATACCATGAGTTTTGACATTTAATGTCAGAGCATCCAATATATTGACATCGGTCAATGATAATTGGAGTTTGGATAAACATTAAAATAAACTGGACCTTGTGCCAGACTAGACTGAATTATTCCCATAAGGGATTGTTTCCAGTCGAAATTTCTACCGTCTCTAAGGGCTGCTATAAAGCTCTCTGGTAAACCTTCATATATATATATATATATATATATATATATATATATATATATATATGCGCGTTGGAAAATATAAATATAGTACATAAGGTTGCAACGAAAAGTGAAAGATTGGCCAAACTATGATTAGGTGCAACTACTTATACAAACTTCATTCTCATCATGCCATTCAATCCGATCGTAATAGTAAGACTTTGGCAATTCTTGTTTCTCCCAATATTTCATATAT
Source organism: Craterostigma plantagineum (assembly GCA_027422505.1). Lineage (NCBI taxonomy): Eukaryota > Viridiplantae > Streptophyta > Magnoliopsida > Lamiales > Linderniaceae > Craterostigma > Craterostigma plantagineum. Next base: position 26,556 of record JAPQWV010003086.1, read on the forward strand.
TTCGTATTTGAAACTCATGGAAGACTCAAAAGTACATTGAATGAGTTCGTTGGCCTTGGAATAATTGGTAATGCTCTTGCGAGACGTTTGTTGTTATATCTTGGAAAACGATTAACGAATTCTGTAAGCACATCATTGCAAGGACACGACGTATACCGTCAGCCTTGACAATAAAATTAGTTTAGCATCCCCCGCTTATGAATGTTACGTTATATATTTTGCTTGTTTTTAGTCATGCCTAAGTTGGGTGCAAATGCTATCTGCACCCCTAGTAAATTAAATACTTTTCATGCAAATTTTTCAGAAGATTGGTTTTTCTTAAAAAGCTTGAAATTAAATATTACTCCATCTAATTCTAATTAGAGGTCGTTTTACATCTCTAATTTTATTTCTAATTAGAAGCCGTTTTACAGATTTCAATACAAATATTTTACTATACTTCCAATTTTACCCTTTTTATGTGATTTTCAATATTCATAGATGGTGAGACATTCCATTAATTAAATAGCAGGAAACAATTATTTAAAGGTATACGAGACATTACATTCTATTTCTTAATATATGTGAAAATCCTTAAACGACCTGTATTTAGAATCAGATGGAGTATTTAAAAGCTAGCATTTATAGAAAGTTAAATATTTATAGCAAGTTGAGAGTTATTATTGACGCTAAAATTTCTGTTTAGTTAATGTATAATAAATAGGTTATAGAATATAAGAAAATAAGAATATGAATGGAAACTTAAATATTTATACGATTCACCAATAATAAACGAAGAAAGATAACAAATGATTTTAGAAGTGCTAATGGCACTGCACTTCATCTATGCTATTATCTTAAGCGCGATGGGTGAGTATAAAATACTTTTTTTGGCTCTCAAATAGATAGTGTTTTTACAATTTGTCCCTAATATTTTAATTTATTACAATTTTATGCTTAGTTTAATTTTCATTAGAACTAGTATAAAATATAAAATAATTTGATATAATTTTGCACATGCATGTGTTAAATATACTAGTAAGATATATATGGAAGATTACCAAGAAAGATAATAATAATTCGAAGCATTTAAAATGTGCACTAGGCAACTCATTATTTGAATTTTACTCAAATAAAAAATATCCACCGATAAACCGTTTAAGAGTCGTAATCGCACAGGACATATGCGAATTATTAGCAGCAATTGCGGGCCCTCGTCGCCTTTTTGCGCCCTGCGCCTTTAAAAACTATGGACCGAACCAAAATTTCGGCCGGTGCTTGGCACGCCGAACAACAATTCGGTCGCCACAAGGCACGGCCGAACACAATTTCGGCTGTGACATGTAGCGGCCGAAATTATGGTTCGGCCGTGCCAAGCGCCGGCCGAAATTGTTGTTTCGGCCGTGCCTTGTGGCGGCCGAAATTGTTGTTCGGCCATGCTAAGTGCCGGCCGAAATTTTGGTTCGGTCGGGACTTTTTCAAACTATTTCGATCCGTGTTCGCTAATTCATCTACGTATGATTTTTACGAAAATATCGATCGATCGGTCCGAAAATATCGATCGATCGGTCCTAAAATGTTAAATCAAATTTTTTTTTTTCGTATCGATCGATCGTTCGAATTTATTTGCGTATGTAGTTTTCAGTATTTCGTACCGAAATTATATATTTAGTTAGTGTTTTCTTTTAAATTAATTTAAATATCATAAGGGCAAAAACGTCTTTTTATAGCCCTTTAGGGGGCGGTGAATAGTAACCCCCTATAATATATTTCAGCCATGACTAAGTTACAATTCTACCCCTGGTACATCTCCATAGCAAATTGATGATTATTCATTTCAGTGGGGAGCTTCTTGCACTCCACAGATTAAAATTGACGACGAGGTAGCACATAATTGATCGATTTCTCATCCTAGTTTCTCATCCCAACTAACAACGAGCTTACCCATAGAATTCACAATTCCATTTGATTAATTTTTAGCCCCTTTTTAAAATTTTTACTGTTAGGGTTTCGATTTTGTTTCAGTTGGGATCGAAGGAGCTGAGCTTACACAAATCCAAACATAGTCTGATAAATAAAATCGAATTCTACCTTCTTTCGCCGATGATAAATGATGGAGAAAAGCAGCTGCTCCTTCAAACCTAGTTTTTTGAGCGATGGTGAAATAGGTTTAATTTAAGTCACAACAGGGGTATTTTAGTCAATCAACATTTTTTATCTAGTGTAGGATTAATTATCTTGGGTTGGCCCATTGGATAAATTATCTTAGATTCATTGGTTTATTATAGCGGGCCTGTTTTTTTGCTGCGGGCTTTCAATTAATTCTCCTTTAGCAAGTGAAAAGTTAAGAATAGATGCTAGACCACTTATCTTGGGTTATCTGGTGTAGTAAACGGGGCCTAAGCATTAGGGGATGGCTATAAGCTGTCTATTAGTCTGTCAATTTATCAAAATATTAATATAAAATTAAAAAGTTATCCACTATCTTTCAATTACTATTTTAGTTGATTATTATTTTCGGTTACTTCTTATGCCTTAATAATTTATATTAATATTTAAATTATATATTTAATTAATTATTTTAAAGTAAAATAAATTTAAATATTATATATTCAGATGCATTTGAGTGTGCAAAGAGTATATATTAAGGGTGAATGTGAGTATAAACCATCAAATTGTATGTCTATTAAGCTTTATTAAAAATTAAATATTACGGTGAAATACTACCTTTAATTAATTATTATTTTTACTCCTTTATTTTTAGTTAAAATAATATAAGAACGCATTTGATTGCGCTAAATATACTAGTTCATCTTATATGCGTTATTAATATATCTTCAAACAGGTGAATGAATGAAATGGTGGGTTGGAATTGGATAACCCTACTCCATTTGCTTTTGAGCACAAAGCGTAAAGCATGGGTTTACGTTATTACCTCTTCTTATCTCTTCTATTAACAAATGTTAGGCAAATGTCATCATATTCTTGCAAGAAATGAGTATTAAGAAAGATGTTAACGTGCAATAAGCTTTTAATATGCACCAAGACATGCTAATCAAATATAATATATATATATATATATATATATATATATATATATATATATATATATATATATATACAAATTGTTAGGCAAATGTCATCATATTCTTGCAAGAAATGAGTATTAAGAAAGATGTTAACGTGCAATAAGCTTTTAATATGCACCAAGACATGCTAATCAAATATATATATATATATAATATATATATATATATATATATATATATATGTGCGCGTTGGAAAATATAATATAGTACATAAGATTGCAACGAAAAGTGAAAGATTGGCCAAACTATGATTAGATGCAACTACTTGTACAAACTTCATTCTCATCATGCCATTCAATCCGATCGTAATAGTAAGACTTTGGCAATTTCTTGTTTCTCCCGATATGAAACAATATTTCAAATATTTCGTATTTGAAACTCATGGAAGACTCAAAAGTACATTGAATAAGTTCGTTGGCCTTGGAATAATTGGTAATGCTCTTGCGAGACGTTTGTTGTTATATCTTGGAAAACGATTAACGAATTCTGTAAGCACATCATTGCAAGGACACGACGTATACCGTTGACAATAAAATTAGTTTAGCATCCCCCGCTTATGAATGTTACGTTATATATTTGCTTGTTTTTAGTCATGCCTAAGTTGGGTGCAAATGCTATCTGCACCCCTAGTAAATTAAATACTTTTCATGCAAATTTTCAGAAGATTGGTTTTTCTTAAAAAGCTTGAAATTAAATATTACTCCATCTAATTCTAATTAGAGGTCGTTTTACCATCTCTAATTTTATTTCTAATTAGAAGCCGTTTTACAGATTTCAATACAAATATTTAACTATACTTCCAATTTTACCCTTTTTATGTGATTTTCAATATTCATAGATGGTGAGACATTCCATTAATTAAATAGCAGGAAACAATTATTTAAAGGTATACGAGACATTACATTCTATTTCTTAATATATGTGAAAATCCTTAAACGACCTGTATTTAGAATCAGATGGAGTTTTAAAAGCTAGCATTTATAGAAAGTTAAATATTTATAGCAAGTTGAGAGTTATATTGACGCTAAAATTTCTGTTTAGTTAATGTATAATAAATAGGTTATAGAATATAAGAAAATAAAGAATATGAATGGAAACTTAAATATTTAATACGATTCACCAATAATAAACGAAGAAAGATAACAAATGATTTTAGAAGTGCTAATGGCACTGCGCTTCATCTATGCTATTATCTTAAGCGCGATGGGTGAGTATAAAATACTTTTTTGGCTCTCAAATAGATAGTGTTTTTACAATTTGTCCCTAATATTTTAATTTATTACAATTTTATGCTTAGTTTAATTTTCATTAGAACTAGTATAAAATATAAAATAATTTGATATAATTTTGCACATGCATGTGTTAAATATACTAGTAAGATATATATGGAAGATTACCAAGAAAGATAATAATAATTCGAAGCATTTAAAATGTGCACTAGGCAACTCATTATTTGAATTTACTCAATAAAAAATATCCACCGATAAACCGTTTAAGAGTCGTAATCGCACAGGACATATGCGAATTATTAGCAGCAATTGCGGGCCCAAATCCCTTTTCAACTATTCAAATTGACAGAATATGCTTTGCTCAGAGCAGAGATCCGTAATCCTCTTTTCATTATCTTTTAAAGATCTCTGTCTTCTTTTGTTCTTCGTATATGAGGGATAAGATTTAAAAAATAAACTACAAAACAATTAACAAGTTCTTCGATTATTGCCCTCTGCTCTTCTTCTTCTTCTTTGTCTTGCCTTTAAGACATGGATTCTGTCGATGTTTTTCTGTTTTATCTCGTGGGTTTCGCTGCTTTTAGTGGTCTTGGTTTTAGACAACCTCGACAAAGGCAAGAAAAAAGCTCGTCAACATGAAGAAGAAGAAGAAGACGAAGCAGAGAAAACCCTAGTTTCTGCAGCATCTTCTTCTTCGCTATGTGTGAAAGAAGATTATTTTACTAAACGTGAAAAGCCCTTCGATCATGGCGAGGATGATGAGGAAAACGAAGAAGAAAAGGTTAAGCAAGAGATATCATCAGAAAAATCGGATCTTTTTTACGGCGGAGAAGAAGAAGAAAAGGTTGGCCAAGAATGGGCGGCGGCGCCGCCTTTGCCATCCGTGAAAGAAGATTATTTTCCAAAGGTGAGGAGGAAAACGAAGGAGAAAAGGTTGAGCATTTAGAAGGCGAAATATCATCAGAAAAATCGAATCTTTTGACGGCGGAGAAGAAGAAGAAAAAAAGGTGGGCCAAGAATGGTTCGACGACGAAGACTGTGAAGGCGTAGAAAGGAGTGAGTTGGAGAAGGTGTTCGGCGACGCCGTCGTTTTTGTGGGGCTGTATAAAAACGCCGACTTGATCGGAGATGAGCTGAGATTGGAGCTTTACGGCCTTCAAAAAGCTGCCTTTGAAGGGCCTTGTAATGGACCACAGCCTATGCTCATGGCTTTGAACTCTTCGGCTAGGTCAAAGTGGTACTAATAATTTCTTCTTCCCTTTTTTCCAAGTATACGAATTCTTGAAATAGACAACACAATTTTGATCAATGGTAAAAAAAATCTTTTTTAATTTTCAGGAATTCTTGGCAGAAGGTAGGGGAATAAGCAGAGAAGAAGCGATGGAGAGATACGTCGACGTTTTATCGAAGGCCGTACTGTGTGGAAAATGGGGTCCTAATTGTTACTCGAGAATTGGCCATTAATTCCTATGAGGATAGACTTATTATAAGTATTAGTAGGCTCTGTTAATAGGGAGCTGTTCAATACTGATTAAATTCTGCGTTTTGAAGACTATGTTATTGATATGATATGATTTTGGTATGAAGAATTGAATTGTTGCCTGCTTGTTTTGTTTATGATCTCATGCTTAGTAGTTTCCACGTCGTCCAAGATATCATCTCAAGTTAACCATAAACATACTCTATTACAATTATAGTACTAAAGATTCTGCTTTGCAATTACAAGAACCTACAGAGAAACTTTGAAATGTCTTTAAACTAATCGAATCATGTGGATGGGATTTCTCAAATACATTTTCGATTTCAAGCTTAAAAATGTCATTGTAATGGTAGCATGTCAAGTATTAAAAGGAGGAAAACATCTAAAAGGAGAAAAAGGGTGTATTACAGTTACAGACCAGATATAGAATCCAAACGCACTGTACTATATAAATTCAAGCAAGCCATTCTCAGGACAAAGTATTCATTCCCATCATAGCACAATAAATACCGAGAAAAAAACCATAAAAACTCACCTCATTCCCTTAAAAAACAATCAAGAATCAACCTCATCTCGAATCTCCTTGACGAGACTGTCCTTATAATCTTCGAACGAACCCCAAGAAGTATCAACAGTTCCATCCTCGACGACCCATACTTGACTCTTCTCTTCATCTTCGCAAACCCTCGAAATGAGCCTCGAGTCATGGCTGACGAGGACAACCCCGCCGTGAACTCATCGAGGGCATCAGCCAACGCATCGATACTCTGCATGTCCAAGTGATTCGTGGGCTCGTCTAACAAGAGAATGTGAGGTTTAGACATGGATATGGAGGTGAAGACGGACCCTCGCCTTTTGCCCGCCAGAGAGCTTTGCGATTGGCGTAAGGTGATTGTGGCTGGGCAGCCCGAACTTGCCCAGCTTTGCCCGAACAGCTTCTTGCTTGCTTAGCCCTTCTTGGTCGGGATGTAATCGAAGAAGGTACTGCACGGGCGTTTCGTCCATTGTAAGAAGGTCCACGAAATGCTGAGAGTACCTTCCAATCCTCAGCTTCTGACTTCTCCTCACTTCTCCTTCAGTGGGCACCAAGTCTCCGGCGAGGAGTTGAGGAGAGTCGATTTCCCGGCCCCATTGGGCCCCACGATAGCAACCCGAGTGCCCATATCGATTCCAACGTCGACGTTCGACAGTTTGAAATCGTCGCGGTTTGGGTAAACGAAGCTGACTTCGATGAGCTGCAAAAGTGGGGGGGTTAGCTCGGTGGGCTCAGGGAAATGGAACTCTACGGTGTAATCCCTCCATTTCTGAGGAGCCTCAGGAGGGGCTTCGTCTTCTTCTACCTTGCTCTTGCCCTTTTTCTTGGAAGCTTCTTTGGCTGCGGCGAACTTGGCGCGATCTTTGACCTTTTCTTGCTGAACCCTGCTCCCAGATCTCTTTGCAGCTTTCACCTGTTTGTCGTAGATTTCGAACTTCTTGTTCATCTCCTTGCGTCGCTGCTCGTAACCGCTCTCAAAGTCGTCGAAATTCCCGCGGTAGAGGTGAAGCTTCATGTCGTGGAGGTGAATGATTTCGTTGCAGACTGTGTTGAGGAAGTCTCGGTCGTGAGAGACAACGACGAGCGTTTTCTTCCATCTGCACAAGTATTCTTCTAACCACAGCACTGCCCTGAGATCGAGATGGTTAGTGGGCTCGTCCAAGAGTAAGAGAGTTGGTTGAACGAAAAGGGCTCTAGCTAAGGAGATTCTCATTCTCCATCCACCGCTAAAGGACTTTGTAGGCCTTCCTTGCATGTCTTTTGTGAAGCCCAAACCAGCGAGGATTTGGAGGCTTGTGCCTCGGCGGCATCTGAACCCATCAACTGTAACTTCTCATACAGTTCAGAAAGTTTTTCTCCCACGTCATCCTCTTCACCGCTATCTTCATCTGGGTTTTCGCCATTCGAGGCATTCGAAGAGTCTTGTAGAGCTGCGGCTTCTTTGCGAAGCTTGATTAGTTCCTCATTGGCAGAAACAACTGCTTCGAGCGCTGTCTTATCATCCCCCACAATCTCCTGTTCAACCAAGAGTACGTCAATGTTCTTAGGCACGGGTATCTTTCTCCAGGCAAGAAGCTTCAACAAAGTGGACTTTCCCTTCCCATTAGGACCGACCAACCCATATCTCTTACCGTGTGATATCTTGACGGAGACGTTCTTCAACAGTTCTTTCCCACGAGCAGAGACAGAGAAGTTCTCGATCGTGATATCCTTAACGTTGGCATCAGCTTCATTGTCTTCGTCGAGTGCCGAAGCTTTGCTACCAATCACAACCGTAAAAGCATCGCGGTCGTCTCTAAGGGCCTCTTGTTTTGACACCTCGGCGGCATGAGCTGCGAGCATGTCTTTCTTTTCGCGCTTCTTTAATTCTTTGTCGGTCACGGTTATGTCGAGCGTCTTGGAAACATATCTATTTTTTCTTCTGTTATCTTCACTCTCCTTAAGCTCATCTTCCTCAGAGTTCAGAACTTCTTCCTCTTCGTCGGAGGATGGAAGGTCTATGTCATCGACGTAAGATGATTGTTTTGGAGCAGATTTGGGCTTCGATTTACTCGAAGCAGCAGTCGATGCTTTCTTTGGCTTATCTGGTTTAGTATCCATGCTTGCCAATAATGCAGAAACAGACATCTTCTCTTTATTACTACTTGGCTTCGCTTTTGTGCTAACAGCACCTTCCTCTGACTTCTTCTTCCCCATAGTGATGTCTGATAAATCATCATCAAAACAGAAGAAGGTAAATATCACAAAAATCAACATCTCATCGCAAAATAAAAACAACTTGATTCGTCTTAGTATTACTGAAAACCCTGCCCAATCCATTCAGTGTGATTTATGTCTGGTGCCTACTTCAATTTCCCTAGATCGGATTATTAGAACCGAACAAAACACTGGGTTGAAAAGTTAACCAACAAAACATCGCAATTCTTAATTCAGATCGATCTAATGCAAACACGAAATCCATTCCTCGACAGAGTAAATCAGAAAACGGATTCAACTACGACATACTACATCCATAAGAGCACAACGAATACGAGCAGATGCAAATAAAGGGGGGAACTCACGAGAAATCGAGCGAGAAACAAGCTTACTCTCAACAGAAACTCGGCCTTAGAGCAAACAACAGATTGATGCTGCACGAATATGAATAATTTCACCTTTCGATAAGTAAAAAATCCACCTTCAACAATCACAAGGTTAGCAGCGGCGGAGATACGGTGGTGGTGGTCTACGTTTCCAGTTGGTTCTTCACGCTAGCTGCTTTATTCCTTAACGATGTTATCAAAGAATAAAGGTAGGGCTAAAGGATAAAATTTGACCCTAGCTTAGCTAATGGGCCTAAAACATTTTGGGCCTCGTAAAGTTTGGGCCTAATGGGCCATCAGTTCAAGCGATCATAGTCGTTGGCTGCTCAAGCTAATTGCATATGAATCCACTAGTGATTTTTATTGGGCTAGATTACATATAACCCATCCTTAACTTAAAAAATAAGCATTAAAATTCCGTGATTTGTAAAATATATGATAGAAAAAAGTATAGGATATAACATAATTTACCCTTTTCTATTTTGAAGGCTTGATCTTTTTTTTGATCGTTTACCGATCCATATAATTTCGTATCATAAATATTTTTTGTTTATCCTCATTTGTAGGGTTGAGATTGAATTATGATTTATGATCTATCTTCATCGTTTTTAAGTAATACTAAACTACATTTTAAGCACGAAATATGTGCTTAATGTATATGTATAAATGTTAGTTTACATTGCAAGAGTAATCTCTAATTTAGAATGTTCAATAAATAAATTTCAATATATCATCCGTTTAATACATATATGCGTCATGTTGTACATAAGATTGTCGAACAGAGTTCCTATTATTCATTCCGAGACTTTGAAATTCTAAAACCATATTCCTATGAGAAAGACCGTTTTTACTTTTTTCAAGGCGGGGTGATCAAAACAAAGATCGATCGGCCTTCTGAAAAGTAAAAATGCCCTTTCTCATAGAACGATGGCTCTAGAATTTCCAAGTTTCGGAATGGACCGGGAAAAACAAAAACATAAAAGAAAATAAAAAAGAAAAGCAAAAAATTAAAAGAAAACAAAATCTAATTTCAAAAAACGAAAACTAAAGAACTTACTACAAATGAAAGACTAAAACTCCACAATCTACAATATCTTGTAAATCTGTTATATCTTCAACAGCCTTTGGATTAATGCAATACTTTCGACAGTGTAGAAAAGATGAGACTAAGCTTATGCAAAGGAAGAAAAAGACGGTAAAAATAGAATTTATATCAACCTACATGATGTTCATGGAATAAAAGTAAAAGCACAATCGTAATAAAATTATAACGTTAAGATTTCTCAAATGCACTATGATATGTTTCCCCGCTTTTAATTTTCATCCTGAAAGTGAAGAGTCATAATATATTAAATTTTCGAGGTCTATACTCTGCTATTCGTCTTAAATGAGAATCTACTCCCCGAGATATGCGGGCAAATTTTAATTGCATAGTTAAACTTGCCTGGAAGACTTTTTGACATGCACATTTAATGCATGGCATGTATATAAACATGTCAAAAAAAAAAACTTCATATTAGTGAAATTCTATTGACAGTAGGGATGGCAACGGGGCGGGTCTGAAGCGGGTTTGGCAGGACCAGAGACCCGCTCCGCCCCGCCTAAAGCTTAGACCCGGCCCGGCCCGCCCCGAACCCGCATGAACTGGGTCTGACCCGCCAGACCCGTTTCATGTTGAATTTTCTTTTTTTTTTTTATTTTTCGGATTCTAGTTTTTTTAAATCTAAAAATCAATACAGATTTGGGGATTAACCAATGATCTCCACTATATTAAACCAGATACTTATCCATTGGGCCACATGGATCTTCGTTAATAATTAAAACATTTCTATAAATATAACTAATCAATAAATTTTATATATAAATATATAGTGGGGTAGGTTTCGGGTCGGGGTTCGGGGCGGGATTGGACGGACCCGAGACCCGCCCTGGACCCGACCGGGTTAAGCCCTTTAGGACCCGTAACCCGCCCCGTTACCCGATAATTGAGAAAATACCCGCCCCATTAGGGGCGGGTTTTGGCGGGTCCAGGTTTGGACCCGACCCATTGCCATCCCTGATTGACACCCTCTTATTTACTAAATAAACCCCTATTATTGGAAAAAGCAAGGCATTAAAGTTTCAATTAACTATCAACAAATCTTGTATCTACATTTAATTGCTTATATTCTCTCACATCTTAGTTATATATGATATAATTAAAACATTCATAAAATATACGATGTAAGATAACTTTAATCCTTATGTTAGGTTGGTGAAGTGTAAAATATGCCTAGGAGGGGGTCATTTAGGCTTATAAAAAATTGGCTTGTTCTTCTTTGAAAATACTTTTTTTTAAGAAGGTACCAGAGTACGTTATTCCCTAGAAAGCAGTACGAGTATCAATATTATATCCCTAACCCTTTTTCAAAAACTGTTTCAAAGATATCGCGTAGTTTTCGGAACGTTTCAAAGATATTACCTGGTTATTTGAAAGCGTTCCGAGTTTGTCTCACTGGAAAGTAAATAGCAAAAAGTAAAGTGAGACGGGATTTTTATACAGGTTATATCCCCAACTGGGTTTTAATCCTGTCCTTGGGGTTCGTTCTCCCCCAAGAATTCCAATCAATCACTTAAGTATTACACAATCGAAGCACTATGGATACTAGACCTCCACCTACGCTGCCACACGCCAAGTTTCGTTCCACGTTGTTTACCCAGGAAACCAATTCCCCGACTGGACACAGCTCGCTACCGAAGGGCCACCGAATCCACCAAATTCGTCCCTCCACGTACAAAAGACTCCAGTCGTGCTCCTTTGTGCACTCAACACGTCCGAAGACAAAACACGTCCAGTTTGGGGTAGGGTGTTACAGACGCTCGCTCAAAGTGTACTGTTTTCGCAAATGTAAGCTCAACACAAACTACGAACTTTTTGCAAATCAAAGCTCAAACACTCTAAGGAATTCGATGGCTTGTGTGTAATCGTTCGGTACCCTTGATTGTGAAGTGTGCTCCTCAATATAGACCCGATATAGCTTCAACACTTCACATAGAAAGTCAAGCACGAAACACATGCAAGTATGTTCAAGAATCATGTGCATTAACTCAAAGAATCATGCCAAGAATAAACCAATAAAGCTCAACGGTCATGCATGATTATTTACCATAAATACCACAAATTTACTTTCATTCCATGATGATCTCATTCGTTGTCAGCATATTCCATATATAGTTCCACTCAGCATGTTATCAATAGTAAGCTCAATCAACTGATTTCTTTCCTAAAATATGATAGCCAATTCGCCAGAGAAAGATTCGATTTACTGAGTATAATGCAAAATAGACTTTCCATGTATGGTGATCTCATCTGATTTCAGCACATACCATAAATAGACTCAATCAGCATCTTACCACATATAAGCCCAATCAATTAATCACTTTCCAAAATATAATTCCTAAGTCGCACAAGGAAAGCAGGATCATTGATTCACTGATTTAGAAATCATTAAGATTGCACTGAACGGATATCTCATAATATTCTTTCTTAAAATAACTCAATCACATGTACAGCTCAATAAGAATATCTTTTCCACATAGATAGCATGCAGTCGTTCATAGGTGATCACAACGATATTCTTTCCTAAAATAATTTATTCTCGCAGACAGTTCACATATCACTCAACATAATATATTTTCCATATATAGCACACGGTGAGATTCCATTCAAACGAAAACGTTAATATCCAAGTGATCACAATAATATTCTTTCCTAAAATAGATCAATCATGTGTACACCTCATGTATGACTCAGACAGATATAATTTCCATATATAGCACATACTGATATTCCAGTCGTACGAAAACGTTCATAACCAGGTGATCACAGCAATGTTCCAGTTAAGCACAAATCACATAAATTCGGTTAACTTAACAATTAAATCACATTTAAGAAGCACTTAATCGAATATTTGTACATATTTTAACATCATAGATCATACATATCGAGTTTTCTAAGTTGTACCCACCAATTTACTTAATTACTTGGAATAATCAAAACTCTCATAATAAGCATTGGACCAAAAAGGTCTACAGTTGGCTTGATTTCTTTTGCGCGTTTATTTTCTTTCTTGTATACTACAATATATATTTTTATGATATGTAAAGTTTAGTATTATATTGAAATAATTTAAGGTGAATCTATAGAAAAAATTTGCAAGTCAGTACCCATGTCAGAAATTTTTTTATATAAGTACCCGTTCGACTGTGCGTACCATTTTCACGGTCTTGACATACCTTTTTATATGTGTATTGCGTACCACGTCACGCATTGATATGGTACCATATACGGTACCTATATACGTTTCATACGGTACCTTGCGGCTGACTATATGACGGTACCATTTTCTAGCTGTATTACTTATGACAACACGTTTCTCTATGGTACCTAAATGTGTGATATGATGTACCTTGCGGCGGGCAGGTACCAATGTGCAAAAAATTATCTTGACAGGTACATGCATATAAATAACAGGGTACTAACTTGTTAATTTTTTATATTAATGAGTATTTTTATGTAAAATTCCCTTTAATACGTTTATATTATTATAATAGGTAATAATAGTTAACGTATAGAAACAAGAGGCAAATCTACCCATAAATTCCCATACCCCAAACTCTCAATCAACTAACCCCCCCTCACAATATATTTATCACTAAACATAAATATACCCATTGGTACTACCTAATGGACAATTATACCCTAATGGACAATTTAACTCACATACATACCTAATGGACAATTATACCCTTGCAAAACATAAATATTACAAAATAAACCAATTGAATTCAACACCCACTTCTTTCATCTAGCTTTCAAACATTACAGAGAACGAGAGAGACGAAGGAACACATAAGAAGGAACGAGCGAGAACGGGCAAGCTTCTACTTTCAACGCTTATGTTCAACGAGAGAGAACGAGTAAGCTTCCACGAGCAAGCTTCCACCATTGTTGAACACGTAAGAAGGAACGAGCGAGAGCTTCTGTTATTTCTTTTTTTTTTTGATTTTTTGGCATTTTGGGATTATTGTAGAGCTAAAAGCTCGATTTTGGCATTTCTTCAAGGATTCCATGCCGGGCTATGTTTATTACTTTGATTAACGCTCGAATTTGGGATTTAGGGCTTAAATTGGAGTTTTAGTTTTCGTTTTTTCGATGTGATTTTGATATCTTTCATATTAGATTTTTTTAGCTTCTATCACACTTTCGATGAAACCAAAGGTATTGATTTGTAACTGTTTTGGTACAAGACTTGGCGGAAAGAATTGGGGTGCTCGAAACCAATGAAAAAGTGCAAAAGTACATCTTTGTAGTCATTGTCATAGTAATTATTGTGATAATTTTCAAGTAGTCATATGGTTAAGGATTGGTGTACTTCACTCATGTTCTTTGTAACGAACCTTGTCATGTAATGCAATGAACTCTTTGTAGCATCAGATTGTTGTAGTACCAGTATATAGATATTTGTAGTACCAATATATAGTTGTTCATTGTACCATAACGTATGCTAGTGCAGTACCATGAGTAGGTTACTTGTAGTATCTTTTTCGTAGAACGTTTTTAATTATTGAAAACATGTTGATTCTTGTGCAAATAAGACCTGAGAGCTTAAAATACGGTACATAATAAAATTTAACACATGGTAACATAAAACACAAACATTAACATCCAATAATCGAAAATCTTGACTATGAAGTAAGATGTTGATAATAGTATCATATAAGTAGAAAGAAAGTTTGGCGTTTCAATGTAATATCCTTAATTCTAAATGTTAAACCAAATATTGATACCGAATGATGAAATAGTACGTATAACTATGGTAACGTAGTCAAGGACAAAAAATAATTAGGACTGCGTCGAAAAATTCCTACCCATATTTGTAGTACCAATATACATATATTTGTAGTACCAGTATATATATGTTCGTGTACCATATCGTATGCTAGTGTAGTACCATGTCTAGTTATTTGTAGTATCTCTCCGTACCACGTTTTTAACTAACGAAATTCCTACCCATATTTGCAGTACCAATATACATATATTTGTAGTACCAATATATAGATGTTTGTGGTAGCATACCTAAGCTAGTGTAGTACCATGCCTAGGTTACTTGTAGTATCTTTTCCGTACCACGTTTTTTATTATCGAAAATGCGTAGATATTGTGCAAATAAGGCATGAGAACTTCCAAATTACGGCACATAATAAAATTAACACACAGTAACATAAAATATGAACACTAACTTTCAATCGATTAAAAATCTTGACTATGTAGTAAGATGTTCTTACTATTATCATAATAAGTAGAAAGAAAGTTGGGGTTTGAACGTAATAATCCCTATTTCTAAACACTAACCCACCAATATTGATACCAAATAATCAGTAAAGTATTTATAACAATGATATCATAGTCAAGAACCAAAAATAATTCGGACGGCGTCGAAAAATTACTACCCATATTTGCAGTACCAATACACATATATTTGTAGTACAAGTATATATATGTTCGTGGTACCATATCGTATGCTAGTGTAGTACCACACCTAGGTTACTTGTAGTATCTTTTACGTACCACGTTTTTAACTAACGAAATTCCTATCCTACTTTATAGTACCAATATACATATATTTGCGGTACCTATATATAGATGTTTGCGGTACCATATCATAAGCTAGTGTAGTACCATGATTAGTTTACTTGTAGTATCTTTTTCGTACACGTTTTTAATTATCGAAAATGCATAGATTATTGTGCAAATAAGGCATGAGAACTTCCAAATTACGGCACATAATAAAATTAAACACACGGTAACATAAAATACGAACACTAACTTTCAATGATAAAAAATCTTGACTATGTAGTAAGATGTTCTTATTAGTATCATAAATAAGAAGAAAGAAAGTTGGGGTTTCAACGTAATAATCCCTAGTTCTAAACACTAACCCACCAATATTGATACCAAATAATCAGTAAAGTATTTATAACAATGGTATCATAGTCAAGGACCAAAAATAATTTGGACGGCGTCGAAAAATTTCCACCCAAATTTGTAGTACAAATATACATATATTTGTAGTACCAGTACCTATATGTTCGTAGTACCATATCGTATGCTAGTGTAGTACCATGCCTAGGTTACTTGTAGTATCTTTTCCGTACCACGTTTTTAACTAACGGAATTCCTATCCTAATTTGTAGTACCAATATACATATATTTGTAGTACCAATATTTAGATGTTTGTGGTACCATATCCTAAGCTAGTGTAGTACCATGAGTAGGTTACTTGTAGTATCTTTTCTGTACCACGTTTTTAACTAACGAATTCCTACCCAAATTTGTAGTATCAATATTCATATATTGTTAGTACCAATATATATATGTTTGTGGTACTATATCATATGCTAGTGTAGTACCATACGTATGTTACTTGTAGTACCATGGTAAGAAGCTGGATAAAAAAATAACTTTCAACATTAATATGATCATAAGTCATTAACAAACACAATACAAACAATTTTATTGGAACAATCAGCATTAACACGACATCATAGCATTAATATCATTCATCTACATTCATCCACTAACATCATAATCCAAGAAATAACCTATCGGCAACATATCGACAAAGAGAAGTGTATAACCTATAGGCAACAATACCACCACATTTGGTCAATCCTCTAAGCCATGAAGATCACGGATAACAGCTTTCTTTGCCTTTCAAGCCTTGTGGCACCTCACCTCTCTGCCCACAACATAGATGGTACAATAGGACATGTTAAAATTAGGACAACAAACGGTTACCATATGGTACTACTAGAAAGCTTCAATGAACCTCATATAAGAAACGGGGTACTATAAATCAACATACTTTGGTACTGTATATATAAGAAATAGTTTTAACCAACAAATTAGTCAAATTTAAACGAAATACTAACCTTCATCGACACTCACAATTTGCTAACAGTATAAAAACGAATAAGGATTCAGCTCTTTACAGCTCGACACCTAAAACACGATGATACCCAAAACGCGGCAACACCCACAACTCAACATCCAATTTAGGTCAATGCATCTACCATAAACGTTCACAGTACACCTTACATTATCAGTGTCTAGAACTTCGTTCGCTTCAGCTCAATTCCGTTCGCTCGAGTTCAAGAAACTCATAGGTAACCACGATGACAAAAAATTGAAAACTTACATCAACTTACCTGGACGAGAAACCCACAGTGGATTGGGTAAATCGGAGCTTTTCCGGCGCGGGCAGGGGCTGAAGATTGAAAGAGGATTTGAGAAATGAAATATGAAATTGGAAGGCATCGATCGTATGTGATTTCAATTCATGGTTTGAAGAAGAAAAATATTTAAGAAAAATAATAAAGGAGGGGCAAAGTTGTCACTTTGGTCAAGTGGGTGTAGTGATGTGTATGATTGTTTAAAATAGGGAGTTTGATGATAAATTTATGTGAGTAGGGAGTTAGATGATGAAAGTTAGTAAAGGGGGATTTAGTTGAGGTTGCCCCAAACAAGAAAGTATAAAATAAGAAAACTTTTTTTCCAATCTTTATGTTTATACAAACGGAATATTTTGTGGCATGTTGTTTGCAAGTCTTATATTATATGAAAAATTAATATTTGAGTTAAAGTAAAATATAGTAATACTCCTAATAAAAAAAATATGGTGATTCTATTGAAAACCCCTCACTTACTATACATACCCCCTATGAGAGTAGACGCGTAAAAGTTTTCAATTATCTTGATCCGTTTATGTTTCGTTGGTTTTATATATGGTGTGTATATATATTATCGACAAATCAATACGTTATTTTATATAATTCAATTGTTTATAGTGATTGCTAGGGAAGAAGTAAGTTTAAATATTTGAAAAAATATTGCTACTAAAATTCAAGTCTAACTATATAAATTTATGAGTTTATATGTTGTTTTATTAATAAGACAACTAATATTATAAATTTCATAAGTTACGTGTGTAATCTATAATTATAATCAAATAAACTATTATAATTAACCCAGGAACGTTTGAATTGTTGAAATCAATGTGCAAATGTAAAATAAATTAGTCAATTAATACTTATTTAAAAATATGATAAGTTTAATTTTACGATTACACAATGTAGTACCGAAAATATATTTTTTGCTAAGAGAAAAACAACTTTTATCGAATGTCTTTAAGGAAATTATGTCATTTATGTTTAGGGTGTGCAAATATCATTTTTCATTTATAAGGGTGCAATAGTAGCACCCATTGATAATTATCATTCCGAAATAATGTCAAACTCCTCTTTGTCGAAAAAGATTTGGAAAAATGAATATTGCAGGAAAGATACATGAAGATTCGCGCATGTCTTTTAATAAGTCACGGCTGAAAAAATCATTGGTCTTATATAAACATGAAGGGCATATACGTCAATTGACTAAATCTGTTAATTTTGGTTGGGGAATCAGTAGTGGAATTGGAAAGTGAAAAGTCAAGCCATTAACTACACCTATGACCTGTCCACCCACCGACCACCGATGAAATTAAAATTTTATTCAATCCCATTTATACTCGTTAATCATATTGTAGTGTGTTTTGACTTATGTACAAAGATCAAGTTTCACATATCCTTCAATGATGCTTATGTTCTGACCAGTGTTTTAAAAGCGCAATTGTAGCGCGCTTCGTCGCGTAAATAGCGCAAAATTTTCATTAAAACGCGTTGTAGCGTAATAAATTTCGCGTTTTCCCCAAAAAGCGTGCGTATATGCGCTATATTTTACGCTTTTTACGCTATATACGCGATATTTTACAGCTTTTTGCGCAATTTCGTATAATCCCCAAGCTATTTGGGAAAATCATTATATATTCAAATTAAGGAGTATAAGATAATTAAATTGAATTTATGGGGTAAATCTGTAAATACCTTGCTTGAATCATCGAAAGAACTGGACCAAGAACAAGAAAAGACAATCTTTAGGATCGAGAACCAAATCAGACCTCAAATTTGCTTACAGAAGTAGCAATATGGGGACTCTTGCTCTTCTCTGGCGTCTTCATCACCTCTGACCTCGAAATATTTGTAACGATTAATATCTGAATGTTTCTTAAACTTGCTTTGCTTACTTTCATATGGGGCTACTTAAAATTGGTATGTTTACTTCATGGTTCTAGGCTACTCACGTATATATACATATATTTGCATTATAAATTTTTGCTCGAAATACTCACGCAATGCGCTACGCTATTTACGCTACGCGCTACCAGTACTAAAACGCGACACACTGCGCAATACGCTTTTTAAAACATTGGTTCTGACTAATAAAAGAAATAAGTGTGGGAATTATGACGACGTTTGATAGTAATAAAATAATGGAAAGTTTACATTTATATACTCTCAGATATAAAAAGTAATAGTCTGATCATGTCACTGTCAGAACTTTTTTATATACAGGTAACTAACAAAATAAAACTTTTAGATATATGTACCCTTTTGCGTGAAGGTTGTGTCGTGAAATCTGCTGCAATCAACTCGCAATAGACCTGCGTTTTAGTTTGTGTGTTTTGATCTAACTCAATCGAGCAATCACAGCCCGAT
>JAPQWV010003087.1:0-46051 GCA_027422505.1 Craterostigma plantagineum
ACTGGCACCCCTCGCCCCTTCCCGACGAGGCAACCTGTGGAGCCCCCTATCGATGCTGATATTTGCCGAAAGAAAAGAAGGAGACGAAAGTAGAAATGAAAGACGAAAAAGATAAGCTCACCCTTTCCTCTAAATTCCTTCCTTCCTAAGTCATAGCCAAATTCAACCCTTAAAAGTCCCTTTGATTCCAAAAACGACGATCTCTCGCTTAGGTGAATGATTAAATATGCCTCGATCACATGTTACTTACAAATTGCTTGTGTTGACTTGAGCGATATATATAAATCCCCGAGTAAAAAATAATAGAGTGCTAGAGTGAACTTAGTGAGAGTTGTCAAAATGGATCTTTCTATGAACCTAAGACTTTAGTTTGATGACTAGACTTGACGGCAGTGTGTTTTTCAAGTGTCATACGAAAATTTAGGCGTGACGATCGATTGAAGCAAATAACCTGACCCCATATATTATAAATATTAATATGAAAAAAAAATCGCACATTTGGGGACATGAAATTCTATAATTTCTTATGTATTGACTGTATAGATGCGAAAATTTTATCGTCTTAAAATTCGCACATTTTGAATGCATGTTTAAACTTGCATTGGTATTGATATGAATAAAATGCGAATATTTGGATTTTACTCATACCCTCGCGCAATCTTTATAACATGTTTAGGGGCAATGTATCTAGTCTAAGTTGATTAATTGCGTGTTATAATGATTGTTACTTGTATTAATTTGCATGATTACGTGATAAATCGATATAAGTGCATATTTGAGGGGGAGCATCTACAATGATTCCATATTTTGAGCTCCAAATATTTTAGATGTTCTTTCTTTAAGTGTTGCAGAATTTTTCGTTTTGATTCGCTGGACAATGCTTAGAGAAGGAGGACTTCACAAATTTTCATAATCGTGAACTCAAGACATTGGTAAAGCAATTCAGGGGGAACCTTATTAAAACAATTACTGCAGAATTTCGAAGATCAATTTTGGAGCCAGATGTCATTCCTTCGAAAATACAGGGAGTTAATTGTACTTTCGTTTATACTTAGGGGGAGTAATTTTGTGGTTTTATATTGAAACTGTGGTCAATCTGAAAATTTAAGAGAAACTTACGATCGAGAAATTGGATAGAAGAGTAATTTTCAATTCCAAATTTCTCGTGCGTAACTAGTGATGGTCCTGAATTTTACCATCGCATAACTTATGGTCGAGAAATTGACTAGGAGATAAATTTTTCAATTCAAAGTTTCTCGAGCGTAAACAGTAGTGGGCCTCATCTATAGTTTCTCGAGCGAAAACAGTTTTGGGCCTAATCTATTTCAGTATCGAATCCCATCAAAAACTCAACACATCAAATCCACTCATTAATTAAAAATTCACTTTTTGCAGTCCAATTTAT
This sequence comes from Craterostigma plantagineum, assembly GCA_027422505.1. Taxonomy (NCBI): domain Eukaryota; kingdom Viridiplantae; phylum Streptophyta; class Magnoliopsida; order Lamiales; family Linderniaceae; genus Craterostigma; species Craterostigma plantagineum. The sequence continues at coordinate 1,406 of JAPQWV010003087.1, forward strand.
TTTTTACGCAAAACCCTTACACGAATACCAACAGTCGAACATTTTTCTCTAAAGCAAAACTCATTCGAAAGACAGAATCTCAAATCAAACAACTTGTTCTTTGATTTTCAACTCTTGTCTTTCAGAGGTAGATTCCACTATTTTATGTGTCTGCGTATTGATTTTCTTCATTAGCATCCACATTCTGGAATTTTTCGTTCGATTTGTGATTTTGTTTCTCGACTATGATAGATTTCAAAAACCGTAGGTTATTTGCAGGAAGAGCTTGTTTTGTGATTATTTGATACAATCTCTGCTTAAAATGACTATCTTAAGGTTTTTCGATCAATCTGGTAGGATAAATTTATGATTATCTGCGTTTTAAGTTCAATTTCTAAGCCTCGACTATCTGGGTTTTTGAACACATGAAGAGGTCGAAGAACTTTCTCGATCGCAAATCGTTCCAATTGGATTTAAATTTAATTGGAGTACTGTTGCGTCGTAAAAGATTTTCGTTCACTGAATTTTGACTTAAAGGCAGTTTGCCAATTCACTTACCGTCGAGAAATACAATTAAAATTTTATGCAAGCGAAAACTTACTAACGCAAAATAATTTTCGATTTCATTTCAATTTCGATCGACGATTTTATCGGCGATAAAATTAATTTTATCGTCGATAAAATTTCTCAATCGTCAAACTTCGCAGCGAAAAACTTACTTACAATCGTAACACTTTCCCGCTCGACTAAAATTGTAACGAAAATTTTATTCTAAGTGAGAAAATTTCCCGATCGTAAATTTGCGCGGATTTCAATCTTCACAATCGCAAATTTATACAGAATTTTTCTCGAGCGTTAAATTTCTCGGCTACAGTGCATAAATAACGTTCCAACATTTAGTAAAACTTTCTAAGTCTTTTTCAATGTTGCAAAATCTAGCCAATAAAATTCTCGATCGTAAAATGGAACAGAAATTCTATATTTGAATTCAACACTTAGGAAATTAAATTGAGACTGTAAGTGTAGGCCCCGTTTCCTTTTTCCGTATTTACGCAGCTATTGCATTTTCCCATAAATTTTTTTTGCTTTTCTTTCTTTCATAACGATCACTTTGAACATAAACGGAGGCGTACATCTGTCTATTTCCTTTCACTCATAACGCACATATTTGTACGCAATATAATCATTTTAATACCATAACAAAGTTGCTAGCGTTCCTTAAACTATATGCAACTATATACTATGGGGAGTAGGATGAGAGCGTAGCCGACCAACCTTGAATCCATGCTTTCGTATGTGGGTGCATTCTAAGTAGCCTGTTAGATATCTACAACACTGTAAAACAATTATTCAGAGTATGATCGTAACATGTTATTCCATAACATATAATAATGAAGCTGTAATCATAAATCAATTTGTTTCCCGTAACTATCGTAACATCCTATTCATATACCCATCATGCTCGTTCATATAACCATTTGCCATAACATCCGTAGATCATTTGCCATTCTATACATCCATCATATATCAGATCCATAAACGTGAAATCCATACAATCATATATTCTTTCACTTAACCGTCACTTATTCAAACATGAATTTCCGTCATATAACCATAGTCCACATATCCATTCATATAACCTATAAGTCAATGCAATTCTATATGATCATTTTCTTTTGATACTCCCGTTATAGACTGGCTAGACTCGTATCGTAGGCCCGTCGGCGCCCATGCATGGGACTCTGTCAATACTGTAAATATCTGTATGTGCCTGTACAAGACTCTGTCATCCCCCGATTTGAAGAGAAGTAACTATCATCCCCCGATTTGAAGGGAAGTATGCCGTAGCATCCATATCATCCGATGTCGTAGCAGTCATAACGATTTCTCCGTTCATTATTCAGAGTATGTGCAAATGCTATGCCCATATCCATATTTCACATATCCCACAAATCTATCAAATCATATTTGTCACATAAGAACACATTACGGCTTATAAGCCCAGTCAATCCATATAACACGTATATCATAGAATTGTAGCACGTATATCATAGAATTATAAATCAATAAATTATATAAAGCATAAGCACTTAGACAGAACACATGTTGCATATCATACTCACAGGTTTCGTTTCCGTTTGCTAATCAATCGTGTCCTTGCCTTTATCGGGACCCTGACCTATAGAGATATTATTTTATCCGTAAATATAAAATTCCTATAATGATATGCGTATGTGATATGCATGCTTTATTATTATGCATGATCGTTCTTATTCGTAGCCTTTACCAGAAACCATAACTTATTTTATATCAAAACCCTAAATATTGAATACTTTATGTGATATTAAAATTCCTTTATATATATATCACACTTCTCTTTATTTCTCAATTCTAATTAATTGCATTTCTAAATATCGAGTTATATCTCGAAATCAATAATTATAAAAAAAAACTTGGTGGTATCGAGATTTTTAAGTTATCACATGTCGAAATCTATTTATCTCGTGATCTGAAATTGGAAAATGTCGAAGTTTTTTATTAAGCAATCTCGAGATCATTAGTTGAGGAGATGTCGAGATCTTCAAGACATAAGATGTCGGGCTCTTTAAGGTATATAATGTCGAGCTCTTTAAGGTATAAAATGTCGAGCTTTTCAAAGTATAATATGTCGAAATCTTTAATGAAGCCATCTCGAGATTATTAGCTGAGGAAATGTCGAGATCTCTAATTGGATATCAAAATCACATCTTGAAGTCTAGGTAATCATCTTTATACATCTCGACATTCTATTTGATTCATAACTCGAAATTCTAACTCGATATCCTATCTAAATAACTTTGTAAATCTCGACATCATACATAAGTCGACATTTTATCTCGAGTTTGTATCTAGTTCACTTCGATATTTTTCTTACCCATCTCGAAATTCTTCTTTTCCATTTCGAAAATCACTTGTAAAACATTATTCAAGACTTTCAAAATTCCTATAAACACAGTATTTCGAAAAACACTATTTCCTTTCAAGAATCTTATAAACTTCGATCACAATTAATATTTTCAAGAACATAAAGAACTTCATGAGATCTTCAAACACGTTCAAACCTAAAAAAAAAAATCCAGAACCTATATAAAACCTTATCAAATGAAATTTTTATGCTTAACAGCAGTGCTAAATCATAACTAAAAACATGAAAATCATAATAAAATCCATACCCTTCCTAGTTTGCGTTTGATTACTGTACCAGTTTTTCGCTCCTTAGCCTTATCTCAGATATTTGCTTGTGATATCAATTATTGCTTCTATCGTTCTTATCCTCTTTTATTCCATAAAAGACAAATAAGTGATTTCGATGTTCTCTTAGTACTTATCCCATCCTTCGTAATTCTCTTATTATATGCATTTTCCTACTTGCTAAGTCTTCATTAGTCAGCTATAATTTATTTCGAAACTCTTTCTCAAATTTCGAAACCCTTACTCAACCAATTTCGAAACTAGACCCAAGGATTTCGAACTTCTCCTTTCTACATTTCGCAATTCATCCTTTAACCTTAACCAATAATTTAACCATTACTTTAATATAATTTAGTTGCTTCTTTTCATTAAAGAATTTCGAAATCCATTCTCAAGGAATTTCGAAACATACCATTAGGAACTTCAAAACCCCTTTCGAAATTCTCCAAGTTTAAATTGTAACTTTCGAAATTCACATTTTATTTAGGCTTCGAATTTCTCTTTAACTTGCCTTTCAAGTTTCTTTTAATTTCGAAACTATACCTAAGAAACCCTAAATTTCGGAATTCACTCTTATCTTAGGTTTCGAATTTCTTTCCATCTCATTTGAGATTTTCGAAACCCTCACCATTGACTTCGAAATTCTTTATATCTTTCAAAATTCTCCTTAAATTTCGACATCCTTGTACTTATCTCATATTTATCGTTTACTAGTTTCCAATTGATAGGAACTTTTTCCTAAGATTAACCATAGACCATATATTAACCCTTACTTTATAGTTTCTAAGTATTGTTTCCTCTTTATAAATTTTCGAAACTGTACACCTTGAAACCCTAATGTTTCGAAATTTTTTTCTTTCAAAATTTCCTTTTTATAACTTACTCTATTTCGAAATTCTATCCTCCAATCATATCTTTCGAAAATCATTTTTAGTCAACTTTAATTTCATAACACTTCCTATAGAGATTCATAACCTTCACTTTCGAATTTCTAAATTTCGAAACCTTAAGGTTCCGAAATTCATAACATCACAACTTCTCCTCCTTAGTCATACATTTATTTACATCAATTATACATATTTTCGTACTAGAATTTAGAATAGTCGAATATTATTACTTTCTGTACACATATTGTGTGCGTAAGTGTGCAAATGCACAGATTCATATAAATGCATTGAATAACATAAGGTTTTGGTTTCGGTTCCTGACAATTCTCCCCCCCCTTAAAAAAATTTCGGCCTCGAAATTTCGTGCCGTATCCTTGACTATGGGTACTATGGTTTCATATTTCCTATCATTTCGCAATTAACTTTACACATCCGGATGATTCTTTTATCATACTTTCATCGTCGTAACTGTCTAACAGCAAATTCAAGAATTTCCTGACCCTTCTATCTGACATTTTCGACGATATTTACTGTTCCATTATTCCAAACATGGGAAAGATCTAATCTGTATCTTCGTAATATGCTGATATAAAACATTTCATATCTATGATATTTCAAGTGATAACGTTACTTCGTATACTAACGGTCCAATACTTTTAAGTATCTCAGATAATCCAATGTACCATGGCTTGATTTTCCTTTCCTATTTGCCTCAACTACTCATTCCATTATCCATCTAAATCGATCACTGTAACTCCTTCATCGTTCTAAGACTGCTTTAAGTTGATTCTTAACTTCATTGTATCCTAAACTATATCTGGCCCTTCTAATACTTATCCTTCTATATCTCAAAAGACTAGGTTTCGACATTTTCGACCGTGCAAAACTTCGTACAATGTCATTCCTATACTTGAATGGTATCGATTATTATAGGCTAATTCCATTAGCGCTATTATAATCATTCCATGATCTTTTGTATTTAATTATACACTCTTAAAACATATCCTTCAATATTTGTATCGTTCTTTCTTATTGTTCACTAATCCATGTATGAATGCCTTACTAAACATAATTTAAATTCCGAGCGCTTCCTGTAAATTTACCCAAAAATTCTGAAGCGAATTGGAAATTACGATCAAATACAACAAACATGGATATTCTATCTAGTCAAACTGTCTCATTGACATATCTTTTCACTAAATATTCCATTATGAAACCTCATATCGAAACGTCAAACAGTGAACAGACTTTGCAAACATATCGATAATTACTGAAATAGTATCACTTTTCCCAGCTGTTGGAGGCAGCCTATTTTCAAACTAGGTAAATGGTAGAATTTTACCCACGAGCGCTTGGTATTCAGCTCTAATCTGTTGACAAGCTAGACATTTCAGCACATATTTGGCCGCATCCCTTCCCTTCTTAGCTACTAATAGCGAGATTCGAGGTTTCAATACATCTTAGTGCTACCCAAATACATAACGTAAGGAATTGTATACGCTTCTCCCATTATTTCCCTTCGTAAGTTGCCAACATTGGATAACATATATCTGACTATTAATCGTCCATATACCATTTTTCTTCCAGAATAAAAGACTTTCCTAGTCCTTGTTTCACTTTTTTTTCAGCAATCCTAGCTAGCTTTTCATCCTTGAACTGAACTTGTTTAATTTAATCCTTCACTGTAAGACGAATTATGATCGAAGTACATATAGTACTCATACAATTCACATTCCTTTCAATATTTATTTATTTCCAATCAATCAAATTTGACACTGTATGTGATGATAATTAGGAAATAGTACCATACTATTTTCGATTCAAGACGTCTATAACAATGTTCACTTTCTATAATGATCCCCTAGCAGTCCAATCCTACGCCTTCGTCTCGTATTTAGTTCTTTTTGGTTCAACAAATACTTCAAATCATTATGATCCGTAAATACCTGGAATGTTATACCCCTGATGTCTCATACATTTTTAGTTGTCAAAGCGCATAAGCCAATACTTCTCCATGCTACCTTCGCAAACATCCTAATCCTTGATACGATGTATCACTATAAATTACGGAACCTTCGATACCCAATGAAGTAGTTAACTCAGAAACCCTAGCTAATTATTCCTTTAATTCTTCAACTGACATTCTTCTAATGTCATTCGTATTTCTCCTTTGACTAAATATACCAGAATATCGTCAATAAATACGATCATGAACTGCTATAAATAAGGTCGAAAACGTTACTCATCAACGTCATAAAGGTTGCAGGGGTATTCTTTAATCCCATGGTATAATTAGATGCTCATAACTTGTTCCAAAAATTGTTTTTGGAATGTCACCGTCTGCAACTTTTAGTTGATGGCGTCCAACCTTAAGTCAATCTTGAAAAATACTTTGGAACCTTACAGTTGATCGAACAATTATCGATCCAAGGTAGCGGGCATTTATTTTTCGCCGTTACCTTGTTTAACTGCCGGTAATCAATACGTAATCTAAGCATACCATAAAAGATATTTGCTTGTGATATCAATTATTGCTTCTATAGTTCTTATCCTCTTTTATTCCATAAAAGACAAATAAGTGATTTCGATGTTCTCTTAGTACTTATCCCATCCTTCGTAATTCTCTTATTATATTCATTTTCCTACTTGCTAAGTCTTCATTAGTCAGCTATAATTTATTTCGAAACTCTTTCTCAAATTTCGAAACCCTTACTCAACCAATTTCGAAACTAGACCCAAGGATTTCGAACTTCTCCTTTCTACATTTCGCAATTCATCCTTTAACCTTAACCTATATTGAAGATATAGGGCGAAAATGGCACCATTTTTGAGGGCGAAACTCAAGTCAAGGGGGAACTGATACGATACTATTCTGAACTCCTTGGTCAGTCTTCACCATGCGCCACTTCTTACACCCTTGGCCAATTTCTCCCGCGGAAACTTTCGGACAGCGATGCTGCTTTTATGACTAGACCTATTGAAGATGCTGAGGTAAAGGAAGCGTTATTCTCTATTGATGATAATAAAGCACCTGGACCGGATGGTTATTCAGCAGCTTTCTTCAAATCTGCGTGGCCTATTATCGGGGTGGACCTCACTATGGCGATTAAGGATTTCTTTGCTTCTGGGCGTCTCCTCCGGGAACTAAACACTACGATCATATCTCTTATTCCGAAGATTGACCAACCTCTGAGAGCTTCTGACTTCAGGCCCATCTCCTGCTGCAATGTACTGTATAAGGTGATTTCGAAAATTCTGGCGAACCGTATCAAAGACAGCTTGGCAGACCTCGTCCACTATACCCAAACGGCCTTTATTCCTGGGCGATCGATTAGCGATAACATCCTTTTGGCTCAGGAACTCTGTCATGGCTACAACAACAAGAGTCTTCCACCTCGTGCCACCTTCAAAGTTGATATCGCCAAGGCGTACGATAAGGTTGAGTGGGATTTCATCATTGCTACCCTACAAGCAATGAATTTTCACCCTCGCTATATCGATTGGATCAGGAGCTGCATCACTACACCGTGGTACTCCATTAATATCAACGGTAGAGCTGAGGGATATTTTGAAGGCCGACGTGGCATCAGACAAGGGGATCCCATCTCTCCTTATTTATTCACTTTGGTAATGGAAGTCCTCTATGGCATCCTTTATCAAAAAATAAGTACAGACGGAAGCTTCAAGTTCCACTGGCATTGTGAAACGACGGGCCTCTTCATGATCTCTTTCGCGGATGACGTACTTCTATTCAGCCATGCAAATGCCCAGTCGATCGCAATCTTAATGGATGGCCTCCGCGATTTTGCTGCCTTTTCAGGACTTGCTGTGAATTCCCTGAAGAGTGAATTTTTCATCTCTAAGAGGGCCGCTGACCTCGCTAACACTATAGGTTGTATTACGGGTTTCTCTATGGGTTCTTTACCTGTCCGCTACTTGGGAGTCCCCCTCCTCACATCTCGTCTTACCATTAACGACTGCACACCTCTTATTGCCAGAGTTGAGAAAAGAATAGGATCTTGGCTGAATAGAACACTTTCATATGCTGGGAGGACACAACTGACAAAATCCGTCCTTACTTCCCTTTATGTTTATTGGGCTGGGGTCCTACCACTTCCTAAAGGAATTATTCATGATATTGAAGCACGGCTACGAAAATTCCTTTGGAGTGGTACGGCTGCTAAGGTGGCTTGGTCTGACATTTGCCTCCCGCGCAAAGAAGGCGGCCTAGGGATTCGCTCACTCTCCAGCGATAATCAGGCCCTCCTTATGAAGCATCTATGGAACCTCTCGAAGCGTCAATCATCTTCTGTTTGGGTTGACTGGATTACTCGCACTCGCCTTCACAACAAGTCACTCTGGACCATTGCGCCTTCCGCACGTGCTTCTTGGAGCTGGAAAAAACTGATGAAGATGCGCCCCCGTTTCCTCCAGCTCGTCCGGTTTAGGATTGGTGACGGCTCTACATTATTGCTTTGGCAGGATCCTTGGATGAATGGCAGGCCACTTATTGATTCGTACGCGCATGGCCCATCCGTCATGGGACTGCCTATGGATAGCAAACTCTCTATCGTCATCAACAATGACGGATGGCATTGGCCTGGCCAGAATACGGCTGAATTCCCCGATTTCTACCAGTTCTTACCTCCTGTCTATCCTAATGATCATGATCATATTATTTGGACAGGTACACATAGTGGCCAGTTCACTGTGGCCTCTGCTCGTGATGCCATCAGAATCCACCAGAACCCACCTATATGGGCACATCTCTTTGGCGGCTGCCTCAGCATCCCCAAAAATGAGTTCATTCTTTGGATGGCATTTCGGGATAGACTGCCTACGAGGGACAAACCTTGGATTGCGACTCAGGCGAATTCTAACAATTGTATCCTTTGCGATGACAACTCTGTTGAGAACATTAATCATATTTTTTTCCAGTGCCTTTTCTCTCGTGGTTGCTTGCAGATTCTAAAAAACAAGGTGGAATTCCGTTGGCCGAACAGAAACTGGCGCACTGATGTGGAATGGGCCGCCCATGCTTGGAGAGGAAAGCATCTGATCAACCTGTCCAACCGCCACCTGTTAGCCGCTCTCGTATATCACATCTGGATGGAAAGAAACAGGAGGTGGCGTGAGAACGCCCGTAGAACCCCGGCCATAATTGCGGATGAGATCATTGCTATAATTCAACTTCGCCTGAAGACTATATCCCCGATATACAGCCTTCACATGTGCGCCCTGCGCCGTTTATGGCACATTGCCTGGTAACCCTGCTGGCACTACACCTAGTGCCAGAAACCTGTTGTTTGATGTGGTTCGACGTCCTACCCTAGCCTCTGTTTCGAATGTCTTTTCTTTTGGCTTTGGTCTTGTAGGACTCTTGTAGGATTTTGGGTTGATTGGTTTGTTGTGCTGTCTGGCCGGTAGAATAATACGGCTTGTTTTCCGTCATGTGCGACATCATGAACGTTTTTTGTAACTCCTGTTTTTCTTGTTTAGTGAAATTTCCCCCCAAAAAAAAACCTTAACCTATATTTTAACCATTACTTTAATATAATTTAGTTGCTTCTTTTCATTAAAGAATTTCGAAATCCATTCTCAAGGAATTTCGAAACATACCATTAGGAACTTCAAAACCCCTTTCGAAATTCTCCAAGTTTAAATTGTAACTTTCGAAATTCACATTTTATTTAGGCTTCGAATTTCTCTTTAACTTGCCTTTCAAGTTTCTTTTAATTTCGAAACTACACCTAAGAAACCCTAAATTTCGGAATTCACTCTTATCTTATATATTTTTTTTTTGGGAAACGTTCACTAAGAATAAAAGAAACAGGAGTACAAGGGGGCGTACATGATGACGCTGAGTACGCGACAAGCTGAAATGAAAAAATGACCTGACAGCACGTCGACAGGACCGACGCAGCCCAAACACCCACTGGGCCCCTATAAGGCCCAGGCCAAAACAATAAAGAGAAACAACACCAAGACACAAGGTCACAAAGAAGCAAGCATCATCATCTCATGCTGAGGCAGCGTAGGTGTACAAATCCAAAAGCCATCAACTGGATCCTGGCACCAGGTGTAGTGCCAGCAGGGCAGTCGGGTGACGTACAGGCGCGGCGCAAGGCGCACAGCCGAGGAAACTCAGAGAAAGAGCGAAAGCAAACGGACAAGGAGTGGGAGTCCGTACGTCAGGTCGAGACAGGGCAGCAACTAAGTGCCCACTCCTGTTTCTTTTCCAGTCCGAGCTCAAGACCTCCACGCAAGGATCCACCACCGACGCCAGGAGGGGTCCATCGCCTTTCCCCACACCGCGACAGCCCGAGCCTGCGCAAAACAAAGCAACAGAAGGAAATGCAGCGACGAGAGAGCACGAGCAAACATAAGGGCGCACGGGATGACACAGACAGGAAAAGAGGACTGCCCTAGAATCCATATGAGAAGCCCTGAACATCCCAACAAACCGCCAAGCCAGCGATGAGAGCGAGCGATGAAATAGCGACCTGTGAATCAAAAGACAAAAAAACAACCAAGCAACACCAAGCAAACCAGGCGGAAGAGACAGAAGCACAAGAACTACCAAGCAATCCGCCACACCCTCTTAAGGGCACAGCATTGTAACTCATACTTAGAAGGAAGGGTAGTAAGGCGTAAACAAAGTAAGGATTCAACATCGGCAATAACGTGACCTGGCTGGCGTAGCCTACCCTCGTGCCATCGTCTGTTCCGCTCCATCCATAAATGATACACCAGAGAGGTCAGCCCATGTCTCGGGCCCAGCTGAGCTAAGTGTTTTCCCCGCCATCGTCGAGCTGCCCACCTGATACCTGCATGCCAATCACCGACCGGCCATCCCATGCGTAGTTTCCGACAAAGAAGCTGGAGGCAGCGTCTTGAGAACGGACAGTCAAAGAACAAGTGTCTGATCGTCTCCACCTCCTGAGTGTCGCAGAGGAGACACGTAGAGCAGCCCGCCTTAGCTGCTATCCAAGGTTTGTCCCTAGTGGCCAGTCTATCTCTAATAGCGAGCCACAAGATAACCTCGTGTCTAGGAATGGCAATAGGACCACCAAAGAGGGAGAACCAGGGAACCTTAGGCCACTCTTATCTTAGGTTTCGAATTTCTTTCCATCTCATTTGAGATTTTCGAAACCCTCACCATTGACTTCGAAATTCTTTATATCTTTCAAAATTCTCCTTAAATTTCGACATCCTTGTACTTATCTCATATTTATCGTTTACTAGTTTCCAATTGATAGGAACCTTTTCCTAAGATTAACCATAGACCATATATTAACCCTTACTTTATAGTTTCTAAGTATTGTTTCCTCTTTATAAATTTTCGAAACTGTACACCTTGAAACCCTAATGTTTCGAAATTTTTTTTCTTTCAAAATTTCCTTTTTATAACTTACTCTGTTTCGAAATTCTATCCTCCAATCATATCTTTCGAAAATCATTTTTAGTCAACTTTAATTTCATAACACTTCCTATAGAGATTCATAACCTTCACTTTCGAATTTCTAAATTTCGAAACCTTTTTTTTTTTTTTTGGAACAGGTCCCGGTTTTTTATATATATAATGGAAAGTGAACATAATGGGTGCGAGTAAAACTCGACACAGGCAACCAGTAACAGGCTACTGGTAAACAAAAAACGAATGGATAAAGAAAATCAACTACCAAGCTACTCTCCAAAGACGCCGAATAGCCGCCTGCTGTAGGGCATGCTTCTCTCCAATAGTCCCCAGACGGGCACCAAGGATGCCGAGGACCGTGGCCACAACATGGGCTGGGGTAGAACGTATGTTCTCCCTCCATCGCCTGTTCCGCTCCTGCCAAATGTGATAAACAATCGATGCAAGGACATGTCGATAAGCAGTATGAAATAAGTGCTGACTCCTCCACTTCAGAGCAGCCCAGTGAAAGCTCCTATCCCAGTCAATATATGGTATCCGCCACCTAATCCTGTCCCTGAGCATCTGTCGGCATCTCAAAGAAAAGGGACAGAAGAAGAAGAGATGGGAAATCGTCTCCCGATTCCCGGTATCACAGAGGAGGCAGGCATCCGTTCCCGCGCGCTGAGCCACCCAAGGTAAACTGCGAACGGAGAGACGTCCTCGAATAGCAAGCCAGAGAATGAACTCATGGCGAGGTATGCGCAAGCAGCCCCCGAAGAGAGAAGCCCAAATGACTCTGTCTCGCCGAGGACGAGTGGCCTCACGGACCGCCCTCGCAGAGAAACGTCCATCAGGCGTCCCAATCCAGCGAACTCGATCAGACCGTGATGGCTCCGCCGGAGGCAGCAGAGGACCTATCTCCATGAACTCGGAGGACGTCATGGCTGGCCAAGACCAACCATCTGACGTAATGACCGCACTTAGGCGCGAATCATGAGGCAGACCCATCACCATCGGCCCCCTAGGGTGTCTCTCCAGCAGCGAGGTCATCAACAGCCAAGGGTCCTTCCATAGCCATATGGAGCTCCCATCACCCACCTGATAAGAAATGAAGGAGCGGATGACATTCCGAAGCTTGAGCAGCTTCTTCCAACTCCAAGAAGCATTACTCCCCGGCGACAGCTCCCAAAGAGACCTGTTATGCAATCTAGTGCTGTACAACCACTCAACCCAAATCGAGTCCGGAGCGTGCGAAACCACACCCCATAAATGACGAAGTAGCAGCGCACGATTATCAGTCTCAATGGACCGAATCCCAAGTCCTCCTTCGGCGATCGGAAGACAAACATCAGCCCAAGCAACCCGCGCAGGCGAACCACCCCATAAGAATGTTCTCATGCGCGTCTCAATAGCCCGAATAACACCCTTCGGGAGGAGAAAAATACCCGCCCAATAGATATGAAGAGAAGAAAGGACTGACTTGATAAGTTGCACTCTTCCGGCGTAAGAGAGCGACTTATTCAGCCAAGATCCCAACCTCCTATCGACCTTCTGAAGTAAAGGCGCACAATCAGAAATAGAGAGTCTACCTGGAATCAGATGAACCCCCAGGTAGCGCACAGGCAGCTGCCCCTGTGGAATGCCAAGAATCATCTGAAAGTGCGGCGAAAGGCTCTCAGCACGCTTGCTCACAAACATCTCGCTCTTGGCAAGGCTCGGCTGTAACCCCGAAGCCCCCGCAAAGTCATCCAGCGCATCCTTAAGGACCCCAATCGAAACCTCATCAGCATGGCAGAAAAGTAACAGGTCGTCCGCGAACGCAAGCATGGCCAGCTTCGACGCCTCACAACGCCAATGATAAAGAAAACGCGGTTCCTGGCCAATGCGATAAGTAACCATCCCCCGTAAGGTCTCCATCACCAACGTAAACAGGTACGGGGACAACGGATCCCCCTGTCGAAGGCCTCTCCTCCCATGGAAGTACCCTGCCTGCGTTCCATGTAAGTTAATAGAAAAGGTCGTAGTAGTGACACAACAGCGAATCCACTCAATGAATGTCTGATGGAAACCCATTGCTCCCATAGCAGCAAGCAAGAAACTCCATTCGACCTTATCGTAAGCCTTAGCCAAGTCCACCTTGAGCGCTACCCGAGGGGGGCGGCTCATACTGTTATACCCCAAACAGATCTTCTGGGCTAACAGAATGTTATCGCTGATCTTCCGTCCCGGAATAAAGGCTGTCTGAGTCGGATGAACGAGCTCCCCAAGAACAGGCTTCAACCTGTTAGCAATAACCTTAGAGATTACCTTATATAGGACGTTGCAGCACGAGATAGGACGATAGTCGGCCGCTCTCCTCGGTGAATCTCCCTTCGGAATTAGCGTGATGGACGTGCTGTTGAGGCCCTTAAGCAGCCGGCCCGTCAAAAAGAAGTCCTGAACCGATAATATGAGATCCTCCCCAATGATGCTCCACGCCGCTTTAAAGAAAACGGCCGTAAATCCGTCCGGTCCCGGAGCCTTCTTGTCCCCCATAGAGAAGAGAGCCTCCTTGATCTCAGTCGGCTCAATAGGTCTGATCATATGAGAAGCCGCATCTCCCGAAAGAGATCGAGTGATATAAGACGTGAGATCCGATTGGGTATCCGGATTAGGCCTTGCCGAAACTCCCAACAGCTCACGATAGAAACGTACCAACTCATCACGAATCGCCTCCTCACCATGGATCAGCTCCCCGCTCTCAGAATCCAAGGCGAGAATCCGATTCCGTGCACGTATCATGGCAACACGTCGGAAGAAGAAAGACGTGCATTGATCGCCCGCCTTGAGCCAAGAGAGCTTGGCACGTTGCGACAATGCGGATTGCTCCATATCCACAGCCCTCATGTATAGGACTCGGCACACTCGCGCCAAATCGTGGAAGAACGCCTCATCCGGGAATCTACTCGCAAAATCCTGACAGATGTCAAGAAAGCGCTTGGCTTCAACAACATTCGTCGCAAGATCCCCCTTCGCCTTTCGCATCTGTCGGAATAAAGGCTTGAGGTCCTTAAGGCGCCGCGTGAAAACATACATAGGATAACCTGATCGCGCAACATCCCAAACCCGCTGAACCTGCGCTAAAAAGGATGCATCATGGACCAAAAAGTTATCGAAACGAAACGTCGATAACCTCGGGGTACCCCGGACTTCACCGAGAAGCAAAGGGCTATGGTCAGAAATCCCAGGAAGGTCAGCCCTATAAGAGCAGTCGGGGTACTTGGCGAACCACACCGGATTCCCAAGCACGCGGTCAAGTCTTCGCCAGACTCCCGCCTCGGCCCGCTGCTGATTATACCACGTGTAAAATTGTCCGGTATGTGGTAAAGTCATCAAGTCAGCTCGTAGAAGGCAGTCACGTAAATCACGAGTATCACGATCAGTAATAACTCCTCCCCTTCCTTCCGCAGTATCAACAATAGCATTAAAGTCACCTAGGACAATCCACGGGTCATTATGGCGTAGAGCAGACGTACTAACAATATCCTCCCAAAGCTCGCGTCTCTCCTCCCGACGATTCATCCCATATATGAAGGATAAATAGGTGGTCTCATTAGCAGCTATATAGAACACCTTGCAGTGGATAGACTGCGCTGTAAAGGCCTCAATAGAGACCTGAATCCAAGATGGATCCCATCCAACCCAAATGCGTGATCCCGGACCACTATCATAATCAAAGAACCACGTCCACGTAGAGTTAATACGGCCCGAGATGGAAGCCGCATTAACTGTCGAAACTCTAGTCTCCAAAAGCGCAAGCAAATGCAACCCGTTTCGCGACACCAAATCCTCCACTCCTCTCCCGTGGGCTCGTTTGTTGAGACCACGCACATTCCATACCCCAACACTGATCATATAATACCACTCGAACGGGCTGCATCATTAGGACCCGAGGAAGTAGAAGTAGAGGGTAAATCCCCAGATTCGGAGAGACCCTGAAGGACCGAGAAGGAGTTGACATCAGCCCCAGCCTTCGTCGAAGAAGCCGCACCCCCGTTTAGCCTTGGCGGGCTGTTTCTGTGAGATATAGCTCTCGGCACGCTTTGCCTCGGCTCGGCGCGAGTAGGCTGGATGGACTGTTCCACTACCGCGTTATCGTGGCATGTAGCTGTCGGCGTTCCCTTGTGACCCACTCGGTTCCAACCATGATCGGGCTGAGATGCATCCGAGCCATAAAAGCGACGGGGCTGCCTCGGACGTTGGTAATTCCTGGCTGGATTCTTCGAAGCCTCCTTCCCTTTGCGATGCGGACAAGCAGTGGATGAGTGCATCCATGAATCACATTCCCCACATTTCGATGGCTTCCATTCATACTCTACCCGAACAGCCACGCTACCGTCCCATCCTCCATCGGCATTCGGTAGACGAATCTGAAACTTGTCGATAAACGGCTCGTCTAACTTCTTCAAGACACAAACACGCGCGAAGTCAATGCGCGCCGTATTGGTCGTCCCACCATCCGTAAACAATGGTCGACCCACCGCGCTAGCCACCACACCGAGACCCTCCGGAGTCCAAAATTCCCCAGGCACGTGCCACAAACGGATCCAAAGCGGAATCTCCGTGTGATCTCGCTTATCAAGAGACATACCCGGGCGCCATGTCTCGAGAAAAAGTGGCTGCCCATGCATAACATCACAACTTCTCCTCCTTAGTCATACATTTATTTACATCAATTATACATATTTCGTACTAGAATTTAGAATAATCGAATATTATTACTTTTTGTACACATACTGTGTGCGTAAGTGTGCAAATGCACAGATTCATATAAATGCATTGAATAACATAAGGTTTTGGTTTCGGTTCCTGACAGTAAGTTTGACAATGCGTGACTTTCACTCGACCGGGACAAACGCAAAAGGGTTTATACGTATGGCAAAAATCTATAGTCGGTCCGTGGATTATGATTAGATCAAATTCGTACTAAACTTAGGATCTGTTCGGTGCCACATGGTTGGCTAGGTGAATAACGAACTCCTAGATACCTCCTAGGCCGGTTGAGACGAACCAAGAGAGTCGGGCTTAAAAAGGGCAACCGACACAACGTTATCATTAGAGAGAGAGACAAGGCTAGGTCCTAGATTGAGACGTTAGGGTTTGGGGCTTGTCCAAAATCCTGATCGTCCGAAAATACTAAGTTTGACTTGTTAGGGTACAATGGTCTTTTCACCGCACAATATATTTTTGAAATTAAATATTGGATATTTTATATTTAGTATATGATTTATATTACATTTAGTATTTAGATCTTTATTACTATCTTAAAGAAATAATATTATTTAATTTGGAATTAAATGATATATATCGGATAATTAAATGATATATATCGGATATATTTGTATATATATATATATAAGTTTCGAATTTTATTAGATAAAATTTCGAAAATTAGAAAATATATTTATCTTGAATATTATATATTTAAAATATACTAAATATGGTATTTTAATTAATTAAGATATTGGATGTTTAATTAATTAAATTTAAGTTTGAATTTTGAATTCGTTACTTGGTAAAACGAAGACTTGATAAAAGGGGAGGTGTGAGGATTTTCCTCCCACCACCTCAACCTATTTTTGGCAAATCCTAAATAGTATTAATAGGGTTTCGAGATCCGAGAATGATAAGAAGCTAAATTTTTTAATTTGAGTTCAAGAGAGGAAAAACTAAGAGTTTTCTCCTCTTATCACTTTCTCTCTCTCACTCTCTCTCTCTCGGGGCAACAATCAGCTCGTCCTTGCCCTAGCCGCAGATGCAAGGACAGTTGCAATGTTAGTGAGTTGCCGGCGTGACGATCTTGTGCAAAAAGGCATCCCGTTCGTGTGCTTTTGGCGTAGGAGAGGGGCACTACCCCTCGGGGATTCGAAGGATTCTAAGCTAGCCAAGGTATCATGGCTGATCCCTTATTTCTTATGTCATTACTTTCTTGTGTTTGTAACCGAGCGATCTTGGATAGGCGAGGAACCCCGTAAAATATTAAAATTCCGCCATTCAAGGAATGTGGGTCGGTGGTCTTGGTTGACTCCCAGCTTGACTTCCCGGTGCGTTCTCCGTGCATGCATTGGAAAAGTGACCCGTCTTACCACATTTGAAGCAATTTGCGTTCTGTGAGAAACTAACGCCATAATGTTGTCGAGTACACCTCGGGCATACTGGTATGGTGAGTTGGGGCCTCCCCTGATTTGAATTGGGTTGCTGGGGGTGGTCCGGGCCTCTTTTGATCATTCTGTTTTGCGCCCTTAGCCACAAACTAACGCTTCTGACTACTCTCACTCCACTGTGGTCCATGTGTAAACTTTCACTTTGCTTCTTGGGCACGAGTAATTCTGGCATCGGCCTGTTCTGCCACTAGTGCCCTTTCCACCACTTGCGCGTACGTAGCTCCTTGAAGTCCAGTCATACTCACATCGTGATAAAGTTTCGGCTTCAAATCCTCAAGAAAACGTTCGATCTTTAGAGCATCCGTGCTCACTATGTGGTTTCCGAACCTCGGTAGCTGCTCGAACTTTCTGATGTACTCGGCCATAGTCATTGCCCCTGCCTGAGGTTGATGAATTCGTTCACTTGTTGAGCCCGAACTGGAGCTGTAAGATATTTGCCCCTGAAGAGCTCCTTAAAACGATCCATTAAGCTCATCGTTGCGGGGATCTCGATCAGAGAGGGGCCTAGGCAGGCAAGCCGGCGTGTTAGGAATATTTTGTAGCATCCTTCAATTTATGTAATCTTGGGTTTATATGTATTTATTTTAATGTGTTGATGTAGTTTGGGGAGACTTATGATATTTAGTAGAAGTTTGGGACTGGGCTTTAATATACCAAATACTTGTGGTATATAAAGCCCCAACTTACCCTAATTAGGGTTTATCAAAAGAAATCAAAAGGTAAGCCACCTTGTACTTTTCCATAGAAATACACACACTAACACGCACTCAAGGTGTTCTTCACGGTTTTCACATTCAATCCTTTCTTTTGATCCTTGTTTGGTAATAAAAGGGCCAACAAGTGGTATCAGAGCTCACTTACTCTATCCTTTCACTCAAATGAACCAATCATATCTCTTGAAACACTTTACAATCCACACACAACGGTAGAAAAATACATCTTCAACGATGACTGGTTAACAAAGCCGATGCATCCAGCCTTGGCCAATGGCTTACTGGATAATGCCAAATACTTCCTGATGAAGGCAAACGTTAGCCTGGCCCTTATCGACGATGATGAACTCGAGGAAGAAGAAGACTACGAAGCTGACATTCCTGAACTTCCCGAGCTTCTCAAACACGCCGTCGTCGATGAGGAGTGCCCCCCGAAGTCGTTTTGGCGCCGTTGCCGGGGAATAGATTGATACTAGGAATACTATACTTCGGTACTTTAGCCACTTTATTTGACGTTTTCTTAGTTTTCTATTAATTGCATTATATGTGTTAATTGCGTTATTTGTTTCCTGCATCGCTAATTTTCAGTTCCGTTTCTTGAAGGTACAATTCAGCATTGAATGACCCGAAGCCATCCATCGGGTCCCATTGTTGACGCAGACCTAGATTTCGCAGGAGTTTCCACTAGCTCTCAAGAACCGCTAGTTAGCTATTCAGAGGACAGTTCGCAGGAGTTGACCCAAAACTCTCGTGTAGAGGCATCCGTAGATAGCCCAGATACAGAAGTAAGAATGGCGGACCATAGAGTGCCCGTTCATCACGTTCCAGAGGAAGAGCCATCACTACAAGATCTGCTCAAGAATGCCGCACTAGACGGGAGTCGGCGGTAGTTATCCCTCTGATCGAGAACAACTTCGAGCTGAAGCACTCTTGGCTTCAGATGATATTCCAGACGGCCGAGTTTGAAGGAAATCCAAACTACGATCCCTACTCACACCTGAAGGCCTTTTCTGACGGTGACCGACACCATCAAGACCAACCGTGTCCCGGGCGATGCAATTAAGTTGATGTTGTTCCCATTCTCGCTGAAGTTCAGGGCGAAGGACTGGTTGGATATGTTGCCGCCCAGATCAATCACTACTTGGGAGGAGATGCGTCGCCTTCATCAACCATTACTCCACTATCAAAGGTGCTAAGATTGAAGACGGAGATCTCCCTTTTTCACCAAAAGGACTCAGAATGTCTCTACGAGGTGTGGGAGTTATACAAGGCGCTACTGAAGAGGTGCCCACAACACGGGATGTGGAAGGCAGCCCAGATCAACCGATTCCACGAGGGGCTTAATGACCAAACCGTTCACATGCTAGATGGAGCCGCAGGAGGAGAACTCGTGAAGCTCAATGCGATCGATGCCTGGAATCTGATTAAGGACTACTCGAGGAACAACTTCATGAGGGGTAATACGAAGATGAAGACACCAGGCGTGTTCGGAGTAAGCGAAGGAACAGCCACAAATGCCAAATTCGAGGCACTCCAGCAACAAATCGCTGCGACAAACTCTCAGCTACAGACAGTCATTGGCACACTACTTCCGAAATCCGGGCAGACACAACCCGTGAATGCCATGACGACCACCGCACCGACACAGCATACGCCATACATACTACTGTATGGGATCTGTGGCGCAGCCCACGAGACGTCTGAATGCCAACTTCGGCAGTTGCTGGAGCACGTAGTTTACATGGGGAATTACCAAGGTGGCCAGCGCAGCTTCCAACCTCGAGCACACCACAACTTGGCGTATGGGAATCAGAACCACCAAGGGCAAGGACCGCCATGATTTCAACCTAGACCATCCGGTTTCCAAAGCGGGGCGCCACGACAATACCAGAATACACCTGCAGGGTCAGGTTTCGACGATATGAAGGAGATGAAGGACATGATGAAAACGTTCCTCACAAATTTCAACAATACCACCGTAGCTCACGAGAGTAGAATGTCGAAGATGGAGGAGTACATGGAGGCAAATGACATACGTGCCCAGAACACAGACGCCTCGATTAAGAAGTTGGAGCTGCAGGTGGGCCAATTAGCAAAGCAACTGGCGGGGCGAAATCAAGGATCACTCCCAAGCTACACCGAGACAAACCCTAAAGAGTACTGCAACGTGGTAACCCTGAGGAGCAGGAGAGGATTGCAAGAAGTTCCCACCAAGCAGAATTCAAAGTAGAAAGTTGATTTTGAGGGCCACAACGAGCCAGAAGTGAAGAAAAGCAAGGGCGACGGAGTCGAGATGGTCAGCGTTGACAAGGGAAAGGCGCGACCATCCGTGAAGCCGTACCAGCAAAGATTCCCTACCCAGCTAGGTTGAGGGAAACGAGACCTAAAAAAGAGAAGGTTGAACCTAAAAGGAGGAAGTTGCGCCTCAAAAAGAAAAGGCGGAGGAGAATGCGCAACCACCAGTGAGGCCGTACCAGCCAATGGTTCTCTACTCAGCACGTTGGAAGAAGGACAAAGACGAGGCGCTATTTAGCATATTTATGGGTATGTGCAAAGAACTACATATTAACTTACCATTTGTTGAAGCTATTACGCAGATGCTCAGTTTCGCGAAGTTCCTGAAGGACTTGCTGACGAATCGATGGAAGCTCGAACATGTCTCCACGGTATATCTATGAGGAGAGTGATCGGCGATACTCCAGAGCAAGGTATCAAAAAAGCTCAAGGACTCAGGGAGTTTTACTATTCCTTGTCTGATGGGTGATTTAGTAGTCGAGCATGCTTTAGCTGATCTAAGCGCTAGTATAAATTTGATGTCGTACTCCATGTTTAAGTGCTTAGGATTAGGTAAACCACGACCCACTAGGATAAGTATTCAATTGGCTGATAGATCATTAAAATACCCCCTAAGTGTTATCGATGATGTTCTAGTTAAGGTCGATTAGCTCGTTATCCCTGCTGATTTTGTGATCCTAGAGATGGACGATGATGAAAATATTCCATTAATGCTAGGTAGACCATTCTTAGCTAGGTGAGACTCTGATAGATGTTTGGAATGGAAATTGACTTTGAATGTAGACGGCGAGAACGTTACGTTTAATATGACTGATTAGATGAAAAAGGGTAGCGAGCATGATAAGTGTCATTACTTGGATGCTTTTGAGCACGGTTTCTCGTCTTCTATGCAAGGTTTATCACAAGTTTTGAGCAAAGACGAAGTCGACAAGCACCCGATAACCATCGGCAAAAACAGCGAAGAAGTTAGGACAAGAGCCCAGTCGAGAAGCGACCGCCACTAGAGTTGAAATTGCTGTCCGGCGAAAATCGACAACTACAAGGTTTGGATATAGGCGAGGGAGACTTAAGCAAAAAGGAGGTACTGTATCTAGAGTTCCAGCCACCCTAAGCGAACGATGGTACGTCCGGCTAAAGATGGTAAAGGAAGCGCTCTTGGGAGGCAACCCAGGTTTAATCTATCTAGTACTTTCTTTTTATTATGTCTCTGACTATGATGCATATAAATATATCTATTATTATTATCCATGTCTTTTTCGTTTTCCGTTTAATTTTCCTTTTAGTTATGTCAGGATAATATCACGAGTCACGATCCACGACCTTCACGCGTTCAGGCACGGCCACGTCACTTATTCGTTAGGGGAGTTCCATTCCTTTTAAGCTTCTTTTACCCTTTCTTTTATTCATTTTTACGTTGAGGACAACGTAGGTCTTAAGTGTGGGAGGGAAATTAGGCTGACAATGGGAAATTATGTTGAGAATTTACGTGAAAAATGTTTTTTACGACGTGCCCGTGAAGTATTAATTTCGTTAGGAAGGCATGAATTATTGAAATCAGACATGATTATTTGCGTCTATCTCGAGTTGGTCTGCATTTTTATGAAATTTTGTGAGCAATTAGGATATGCATGATTGATTGATTCGTGTCTGCTTGAATAGATATAGCGCTGCTTTGAGAGATTCGCACACATAACCCATTTACGTTGTGAGAGTTTGAGCCTGACGAGCTTATGCTCATTTTTCTTGGTTGTGTGACGTGCCTAGTCTATATCTTCTAGACCTTGCCAGCTTTATACGTGTTGGAACTATTTCTGGTGCATTAGTATGGAAATGACGAGGGCATTAGGAAATACGTCCATTGCCAAATTTCCGTACCATGACTAATCTCATAGTTAGCCACTTTGAGCCTGAGCCTTTTGGTTGCTTACCTCATATGTGTAAAATGTCGCTAACCCGAATAAGCCTCCAGAGATCACCTGAACCTGAGTTGATTCGAATAGAGCAGAAGTAACTTGAGGGTTACTACTTCAATATCTGATTTAATGTTCTTCTCTGTTATTGTAACACACGGGTCTCGTAAGTTGTTAGGGAGTGTGCCCTCGGAATACCATACGAGGACTAGGAATAGTATATGGCGCACAATGATGTATAGGTCAATAGACAGTTTTATTGTATATACTGTTAAAATTAAAGTAGTGAATATTATTTTCATTATAATAAAGGCATTTTTATTTATCTATCGAATTTAAAGTCTGCTTGGCATCTGGCGGTGCGATAAATAAATAACACCCGAATGTTTGAGTTGGACGTCTGATTCTCGTGGGGACGAGAGAGGAGACACCGGACGGTCCTTAATCTCAGCATTAAATAAAAAGTCCGTAAGTCTAAGGATTCTAGATGGGTGACTAGATATCCAAATATGACTTATTCATTGACGACCACATAGTATCGGTAGTGTCACCGATTACCTGAGAGGTTGTGGGTCGTGATGGAGATATCGGTGATCGGAGAGATCGCATATTCGGACATTCGGCTCGTATTCGTCTCAATCACATGACTAGGATGTTGTCAATGATTGAACAAATGACTATAGCAGCCTCGGACCGATAGGGTCACTGACGGATTTGCTTTCACGATTTCGGTTTGTCGCTAGTTGGTTAGGTCCGCAAGTGTTCTGAAATGGGACACGGGCCAGCGACGAAACGCAACTGACTTTACGGAGGTGATTGCCGGGCTTTGACTGCTATCGGGATTCACTGCCTATATTCGTATAGGTTAACGTCCTATGAGGTAATTGGAGAACGACGATTGTAAAGCCTTCGGCCGAAGCTTGGAAAGCTCGCTCGTATTAGATACGGAGCAGAGTTTAAACAATCGGTTGGGTCTCAATTATAACATAGAGTTAGGTTGGTGAGTTTGACATTTACATGGCTCTCACCTAACCGGGACGCAAGTGATAGGCGTAAGAGGTATTTAAATGTATACACTGTAGTCAGTTCGCCCGTTCGATTAGATCAAAATCCGTTCTCAACTGGGATCTGTCCGGTACCGCGGGATTGGCTAGGCGAATACCGGGACTCGCGGATTCCTCCCGTGCCAGTTGAGACGGACCTAGAGAGTCGCGCTTAAAAATGGTGATGAACTTGAACGAAAACGGCGGGCTTTTCTCTAGAACCTAATGAATGGGATTCGTTGAGGTAGTGGCATAGTTGATACGAGGTGTCGATGATTTAGTTAAGCTCCGATGAGGGTCACGGGAATAATTAGGACTTACTATTGTCCTAAGTGCTTAATTAATTAACTGAATGAGGCACGATTGTAATTAAAATAATTAGATTGGGTTTAATTATTTTATTACTTAAATTGAGGGACTAAATTGAGAATTTAGAAACCTCATGGGCCTAAATGGAATATTGCATGTTGACTTGGTCATTGTACATGTGTACAATTTCTAGGATGCAACATAAGTTGAGGTGGCATATGACTCATTCTTTGAGTCAAGACAAGTGTCTCACTTAAATATATAATAAACTAACCTTAGTGGATTTATACTACAAGGAAAACAAGACACCTCATGAGCTTAGGTGTAAACAAATAAAAATACATGCATAAATGAGAACAAGGTAACGTGAGAAAGGTTCTAAGTAATTGTACTTGGTACTTTGCTTTCAACTTGCCACAACTCTTAATAATAAAAGGCTAGAGAATAAGAAAAGAGTGTACTTGGTACTATTTAAGTCACATCATTAAAGCCACGGGATCGTTCGACGAAGCCCGACGCCCGAACCGAACTGCGTCTAGCCATCGGGAGCAGGCTCGGAGGTTCGATCAAGGTCATACCGGCGTGAAAATCTAGCCCGGAAGCCCCGGGAGCCAGACGAAGTGTTGCGACGTCCATTCGAGGTGCATTCACGTATACCGACGGTATATTTCGAACCTTACTGATTTGATTTTACGAAAAATACCAAACAATATCGGAATGATTCGAAAGACCCCTTGTTACGATCGCCGGAAGTGTAGAATCAATCTGGAAAATTTGGTATTGATCTAAAATCATTTCGGTTGTCAAACTGTCAAAAGTCGGCAGACTGCCGCTTTAATCGAATTGATAATTTCGAACCACTGTTTTGATTTTGCAAAAAATACCAAACGATATCGGAATGATTCGAAAGACCCCTCGTGCGATCGTCGGAAAGTGTAGAATCAATCTGGAAAATTTGGTATAGATCGAAAATCGTTTCGGTCGCCAAATAGTCGAAACACTGTCGGTTGCTGCTTTGTTTGAACTAGTTTGGAATGAAATTATTAATTCAAATAAATTTGTATTAAATTCGAATGTGAGAAGTTCGGATTAGACGTGGTCTCCTGAGGCTCAGAGAAGTATCTTGAGCACTCGGGAGAAGCCGAAGGGCGCTAGGTCGAATTTAGATGTTGAAAATCGAAAATTCGGCACCCTACGCCGCTCGGTTCGAAACGCGCTTCCGCTATCGCCACGTTGCGCTGTTCGGGGGCCGGCGTCGATTAATCGGGCCCACCCCAACAGTGGTATCAGAGCTACGGCTCATGCATGGTTCGACCGAATGCCTCGAAAGCCGATGTGGCGAACGAACGGTCGACGTAGTTTTGAGACTATCGTCGCTCGTGACGTCGGTCGGGCACCCGGCATCAAAATTCTGTGTTGCATGTTTATGTGGGGCATTTACGCGGGCTTAGGTTCTAACCGGGTTATTTGTTTAAGGGCCGTTTGTTGCCCCCGGTATGTACATGGATTACGGGTTATTCGGGAAATATTTCCCCCCGTGTTGTATTTTATCGCTTTATTAGATAAGTAAGATAAAATGGCGGCCGTTCGACGCAAGGCGAGATTGGAGGGTTCGACGACCCGCATGACGACGAGTCGACGTTTGGAGATCAAAGACCCGATCGTTTTACAACCCACGTAATAGGACCAGTTTAGAAATAACCCGCGCATTTGTCCATTTAAATTGCTTTCCTAGGGTTAGGAATTAATTAACGCATTTATGTGCTCGTGCTTAATTTTTGATTTGCTATGAGAATACAAACTCCCATAAAATACTAAGTGAGTAAAGGGATTGGATGCCCTGTCTTCTATCAAGCTCGGGTTAAGTTGTTAAGAAACCTAAATGCAAGGTTTGGTTCTGGGTATGCCGGTGCCTTGCATTTGTTTTCGTTTCGATTTGCTCGTGTGCGTTAGCGCCGCTCGCCAAGACCACACTGTGCGGTAAAACGTACGGTTCAAGTGTGCGGTTTTGAGCAAAGTTGATAGGTCGCACTTAGACAGTCAAACTGCCTTGTTCCGGATTTGCCGGCGGGGGTCCCTGACTGAGACGAAGATAGTTGAGACATTCGACGAGGTCGGATTCGTGCGGAGCACGACTTCGTGGGCCGCTGCAAACCAATAAAACGACAGAGGTTGACGTTTGCATCCGCCCATGAGGAGATCAACTCCACTATCGAAGTTATCAACGAAACTTCCAAAACATCCAATGGGAGAAAATGGTGTTTATGAAAAGATAGTGGGAGTCAAACGGAATAGAAGTCCTTGTTCGCGTTTGATGATCTATACAAACGACTTAATATGCCTTTTATTTTCTGCAGCTTTTTCTCTCAGTGTTAATTATGTCCACTGCTTTAAATATACTGCTCAAGGAGAATATGTTGACTGGGTCAAACTATTCAGACTGGCTTCGCAACCTGAGGATTTTCCTTCAGATTGAGAACCTAGTGTATATCCTTGACTCCGAGTTGCCGCCGGCCCCAGGGGCGCGGGCAACCGAGCAGGCTCGTGCCGCTTATGACAAGTGACTGCGCGACGAGCAGCTCGTAAAGGCACATGTCCTCGGATCGATGAGTACACGCTGCAGCGTAGTCATGAGGGTATGGCTGACGCTCGAGCGATGGTTCAGCATCTTAAAGAGCTTTACGATGAGACGTCTAGGACAGCTCGCTATGCGGCTTTGTCGCAGCTCTTCCGATCGAGGATGTTTGAGGGTGAGAACGTTGGCGAACATGTTATGAACATGATCACCATGATCGAGAGATTGGAGACTCTCAATTTCCGATTTGGGAATTACAAAACGATATCATCTTGCAGTCTCTGCCTCCGTCCTTCAATGCGTTCATAGTGAACTATCATCTGAAAGGAATGACGCTGACGCTTCCTGATCTGATGAATCAGTTAGCAACGGCGCAAGATCAGATGAAGAGGGCAAAGCAGACTGCACTTGTCGCCACCTCTTCGAAGCCCCATAAAGGCAAAAAGAAGAAGGGCAACAAGCTCAAGCCAACAGGGAAGGTTTCTAAGAAGAACAAATCTTCTGGGAAATCGAAGCAGACCGGTGTAAAGCCGACGGATAGGTGTCTGCATTGCGGTGCGCTGGGCCACTGGAAGCGGGACTGTCCGAAGCTCAAGGGTGAGCAGGCTGCGTCAGGTAAGGAACTTAATGTTTTAGAAACAGTTTGTTCATCATCTGTATACTCTACTTCCTGGATATTGGATTCGGGAGCTAGTACTCACATTTGTGTGTCCACGCAGGGTCTGGGACCAAGTAGAGCGCCTGGGGAGCGGGAGATCGAGGTTAGAGTGGGAAGCGGGGATAGTCTCTCGGCAAGCCACGTCGGATCAAGATCTCTTGTTTTGTTATCTGGGCATGTGTTGCGTTTGTACGATTGTCTTGTACTCCCGAGGAGTTTTAAGAACATCGTCTCCATTCCTGTTTTATGTAGGAATGGTTATGTATTTAACTTTAATAATAATACATGCCACATTATCTATCGGAATAAAAATGTTGGCAACGCGACACTGTTTAATGGTTTGTACTATTTAAACACCCAGAACGACGTTTCCGTGAATTCACAAACAAACGAAAGTCAGTAATAAATACGAGGTACCTGTGGCATCTTCGATTAGGGCATACTGGAGAACGCAAGATCCATGAGTTAGAGAAAAACGGGATTTTGAAATCGTTGGGATCAGATCCCTATCCGACTTGTGAGTCGTGCCTCCAAGGTAAAATGACCCGATCACCCTTCACCGGGACATTTAGTTGAACCACGGAAATTCTCGGTTTGATGCGGGCTATTCAATGTGAAGGCTCGGGGTGACTTTTACTATTTTATTACCTTCACGGATGATCACAGTCGTTACGGACTCGTGTATCTGATGAGGTATAAAGCTGATGCACTTGAAAGGTTCAAGGAGTATAAGGCTTTGGTGGAAAAACAAACGTCGAAACTCATTAAAGCCATTCGATCGGATCGAGGAGGCGAGTACATGAGTATCGAGTTTGACCAGTTCTTGAAGGAGAATGGTATATTATCACATATGACTCCGCCCGGCACGCCATAATTGAATGGCGTGGCCGAACGTAGAAATCGAACTTTAGTAGATATGGTTCGTTCTATGTTAAGCTATACAAATTTGCCGATGTCATTGTAGGGATACGCGCTTTTGACAGCGGCTTATACCATAAGCTGGTGTCCCTCGAAGTCTGTTAACGGCATTCCGTATGAGATATGGACTGGCCGTTTACCCAGCTTATCACATATTAGGATTTGGGTCCCGGCCTATGTGAAAAAGTTGAAGGCAGACAAATTGGAGTCCAGGTCTCTGAAAGGTCGTTTCATAGGTTACCCTGAAAACTCTATGGGGTACTTATTCTACTTCCACGATGATCAGAGGATCGTTGTGGGCCTACACACACATTTTCTCAAGGAAGAGTTCATTCAAGATTGTGGCGTTGGCCGAGAGGTCACTGTCGAGGAGCAGTCGACCGAAATGCCCTCACTAGATTTGGAATCGGATGGTACGAGCGAACCAGTCTTGCGACGATCAGAAAGGGTGCCACACCAACCCCAGCGGTATGGCATGTCACACGTCGAACAAAATTATGTTGCGACTAGGGACTTCTAAGAGAAGATCCCACTACTTTCGATCAAGCTATATCCGATGTTGACTCAAGGAGATGGGTTGAAGCTATGCAGGCTGAGATGGACTCAATGTACACTAACAAAATCTGGACTCTTGTAGACCTACCGAGCAGTTTTAGACCAATCGGTTGTAAATGGATATACAAGAGAAAGATTGGATCTGACGGACATGTTGAGACATATAAGGCCAGGTTGGTTGCCAAGGGCTATAACCAAAAGGAGGGAGTCGACTATGAGGAGACTTTCTCGCCTGTAGCCATGATCAAGTCTATCCGCATAATGCTCGCAATAGCTGCGCACTATGATTATGAGATTTGGCAGATGGACGTCAAAACGGCGTTCCTTAATGGATTCCTCAAGGAGGAGATCTATATGGAGCAGCCAAAAGGTTTTGAGTCGCATGCAGATGCTCACAAAGTGTGCAAACTGAATCGGTCCATTTATAAACTGAAACAGGCCTCTCGCAGCTGGAACCTACGTTTCGATGAAGCTGTTTGGAACTTTGGATTCGAGAAAAACGTAGATGAGCCATGTGTCTATAGAAAGAGCAGTGGGAGTATGGTGTCGTTCCTTGTATTGTACGTGGATAATATCCTTTTGATAGGAAACGACATCGGGATGCTCTCGTCGGTGAAAGCGTGGCTTTCAACCGAATTCTCCATGAAGGATCTGGGAGAAGCGACGTATATACTCGGTATTCGCTTATTCAGGGATCGAGCGAACAAAACGATCGGCTTATCTCAGGCCGTTTACTTAGAGAAAATCCTGAAGAAATTCAGAATGGATGACTCAAAGAGAGGTTTCTTACCTATGCGACATGGGGTCCATTTGTCGAAAGCAATGTCACCTGATAGTGAGGAAGACAGACGACGGATGAGTGGGATACCCTATGCGTCTGCAGTGGGTAGTCTGATGTACGCAATGTTGTGTACACGGCCGGACATTGCCTAGCTGTGAGCGTGGTTAGTCGGTTTTAGGCAAACCCAGGGGAAGGACACTGGACAGCCGTTAAGAATATCTTTAAGTACCTTAGACGGACTAAAGACTTAAAACTTGTCTATGGAGGAGCGGGACTAGAAGTAGAAGTTTACACTGATTCGGACTTCCAGTCGGATGT
Source organism: Craterostigma plantagineum (assembly GCA_027422505.1). Classification (NCBI taxonomy): domain Eukaryota; kingdom Viridiplantae; phylum Streptophyta; class Magnoliopsida; order Lamiales; family Linderniaceae; genus Craterostigma; species Craterostigma plantagineum. The sequence continues at coordinate 31,180 of JAPQWV010003087.1, forward strand.
GGATGACCGAAAATCTACTTCAGGTTTTGTATTCGTGCTCAACGGTGGGGCAGTATCTTGGAGAAGCTCCAAGCAAAGCACGACTGCCGATTCCACGTGTGAGGCAGAATACATAGCAGCCTCAGAGGCACCTAAAGAAGCAGTTTGGATGAAAAAGTTCTTGGAGGAACTTACTGTGGTACCAGTTGCGGATAGACCGCTTCCACTTTGGTGCGATAATAGCGGTGCAGTCGCGCAAGCAAAGGAACCACGATCTCATAGCAAGTCCAAACATATTGAGAGAAAATATCACGTATTACGTGAGTTCGTTGAAAATGGGATGGTCGCCGTGCAGAAAATCGCCACCGCGGAAAACGTGGCGGACCCACTTACGAAGCCCTTTCCCAGGCAGTTATGGAACAGCATCTGGACAAGATGGGCCTACGAGTGTATTATTTTCATTAGGTGCAGCACATGGCATTCGAGTGCAAGTGGGAGGCTGTTAGGGAGTGTGCCCTCGGAATGCCATACGAGGACTAGGAATAGTATAGGGCGCACAATGATGTATAGGTCAATAGACAGTTTTATTGTATATACTGTTAAAATAAAGTAGTGAATATTATTTTTATTATAATAAAGGCATTATTATTTATCTATCGAATTTAAAGTCTGCTTGGCATCTGGCGGTGATAAATAAATAACACCCGAATGTTTGAGTTGGACGTCTGATTCTCGTGGGGACGAGGGAGGAGACACCGGACGGTCCTTAATCTCAGCATTAAATAAAAAGTCCGTAAGTCTAAGGATTCTAGATGGGTTACTAGATATCCAAATATGACTTATTCATTGACGACCACATAGTATCGGTAGTGTCACCGATTACCTGAGAGGTTGTGGGTCGTGATGGAGATATCGGTGATCGGAGAGATCGCGTATTCGGACATTCGGCTCGTATTCGTCTCAATCACATGACTAGGATGTTGTCAATGATTGAACAAATGACTATAGCAGCCTCGGATCGATAGGGTCACTGACGGATTTGCTTTCGCGATTTCGGTTTGTCGCTAGTTGGCTAGGTCCGCAAGTGTTCGGAAATGGGACACGGGCCAGCGACGAAACGCAACTGACTTTACGGAGGTGATTGCCGGGCTTTGACTGCTATCGGGATTCACTGCCTATATTCGTATAGGTTAACGTCCTATGAGGTAATTGGAGAATGACGATTGTAAAGCCTCGGGCGAAGCTTGGAAAGCGCGCTCGTATTAGATAAGGAGCAGAGTTTAAATAATCGGTTGGGTCTCAATTATAACATAGAGTTAGGTTGGTGAGTTTGACATTTACATGGCTCTCACCTAACCGGGACGCAAGTGAAAGGCGTAAGAGGTATTTAAATGTATACACTGTTGTCGGTTCGCCCGAATTTCGATTAGATCAAAATCAGTTCTCAACTGGGATCTGTCCGGTACCGCGGGATTGGCTAAGCGAATACCGGGACTCGCGGATTCCTCTCGTGCCAGTTGAGACGGACCTAGAGACTTGCGCTTAAAAATGGTAATGAACTTGAACGAAAACGGCGGGCTTTTCTCTAACGAATGGGATTCATTGAGGTAGTGGCATAGTTGATACGAGGTGTCAACGATTTAGTTAAGCTCCGATGAGGGTCACGGGAATAATTAGGACTTACTATTGTCCTAAGTGCTTAATGAGGCACGATTGTAATTAAAATAATTAGATTGGGTTTAATTATTTTATTACTTAAATTGAGGGACTAAATTGAGAATTTAGAAACCTCATGGGCCAAAATGGAATATTGCATGTTGACTTGGTCATTGTACATGTGTACAATTTCTAGAATGCCACATAAGTTGAGGTGGCATATGACTCATCTTTGAGTCAAGATAAGTGTCTCACTTAAATATATAATAAACTAACCTTAGTGGATTTATACTACAAGAAAAACAAGACACCTCATGAGCTTAGGTGTAAACAAATAAAAATACATGCATAAATGAGAACAAGGTAACGTGAGATGCTAAGGTTCTAAGTAATTGTACTTGGTACTTTGCTATCAACTTGCCACAACTCTTAATAATAAAAGGCTAGAGAATAAGAAAAGAGTGTACTTGGTACTATTTAAGTCACATCATTAAAGCCACGAGATCGTTCGACGAAGCCCGACGCCCGAACCGAACTGCGTCTAGCCATCGGGAGCAGGCTCGGAGGTTCGATCAAGGTCATACCGGCGTGAAAATCTAGCCCGGAAGCCCCGGGAGCCAGACGAAGTGTTGCGACGTCCATCCGAGGTGCATTCACGTATACCGACGGTATATTTCGAACCTTACTGATTTGATTTTACGAAAAATACCAAACGATATCGGAATGATTCGAAAGACCCCTTGTTACGATCATCGGGAAGTGTAGAATCAATCTGGAAAATTTGGTATTAATCTAAAATCATTTCGGTTGTCAAACTGTCAAAAGTCGGCAGACTGCCGCTTTAATCGAATTGATAATTTCAAACCACTGCTTTGATTTTGCGAAAAATACCAAACGACATCAGAATGATTCGAAAGACCCCTCGTTGTGATTTTCAGGAAGTTAGAATCAATCTGGAAAATTTGGTATCGATCGGAAATCGTTTCGGTCGCCAAATAGTCGAAACACTGTCGGCTGCCGCTTTGTTCGAACTAGTTTGGAATGAAATTATTAATTCAAATAAATTTGTATTAAATTCGAATGTGAGAAGTTCGGATTAGACGTGGTCTCCTGAGGCTCAGAGAAGTATCTTGAGCACTCGGGAGAAGCCGAAGGGCGCTAGGTCGAATTTAGATGTTGAAAATCGAAAATTCGGCACCCTACGCCGCTCGGTTCAAAACGCGCTTCCGCTATCGCCGCGTTGCGCTGTTCGGGGGCCGGCGTCGATTAATCGGGCCCACCCCAACATAAGTAAGCCGGCCAATAAAAATGCATACATATTATATGGCTTACGTGACTGCATGAGACACATTTTGTGACTTTTATGTGCTTAAGTGATTTCATGTTATATGCCAACATGACATATATGAATTAGAAAGTAGAATAATTAATTTAATTTAGGTTACTTATTGATTTTAGGGTTTCTAGTACATGACGTGCTAAACTAGAAGAATTGATTTACTATATTAAGTATTAATATCACGTTTTGGGGAGCACGAATAGGAGTAATTTCAAAACACATCGAGATCTATAAATTTGCAAAGAGAAGAATTGTGAGATAAGAGAATTTCAAACAAATAGGATTTCGAAACCTTTGGAGCTCGAGATTGATAAAGCTCGAAATCCTTGAGCTCGATATCTTTAAAACTCAAGAACCAAAAGAATAATGGAAGATGTTGAAAGATGAGATAAGTCTCGATTATTCTTAGCTACAAATAAAGATAATATTCTTAGCTACTAAATACATCGATGTCATTTAGACATTTTTACACGCAAGGTTAAGTTAGAGATCAGAAGAAAACTTGTATGTTATAACTTATTGGTAAAGAACCATCGAAACCTTAAGTACAGAACAAAGAAGAAACGTTGAATAGCAAGGTGAACTTCCAACAAGAATTGAGCAATAAACCGTCTAGGAAGATTTAAATATAGTGGTGCTCAGAAGGTATAATCCCGTTTATTTTAATTGATTATTTTCTTTTATTATTAGTAGGTTAAAATACGTTTTAGGTACAAGTCTGTGGGATTAACACTGTAAAAACCTAAGAACCGAAGGCATGAATAAGAAAATCTGGATATAGAACTTAATACTGTCCTTGTTAGGAATAGTTTTCCAAGGGAACATCGATAGTGGATTTTAGGGTTTTGGTCGAAAGTCTAGATATCGAGCAAAATGATTCCCAGTTTGGTAGATATCGAATCCTGTTAAGTCTGTAGAAATAATCTCGAGATCAAGAAATGAGAGTTAGGAAAATGTCAAAGTAAATCTCGAGATCTATATTGAAATATTTAGGGTTGGAATGTCGAGTTGTGTGAGATATCAAGTTCATGTCGAGATTCGTATTGAGAATTATTTCGAAACTTTGTATGGTAAAAGTCTCGAAATTTCTGTAAAACCTCGACATCAAGCTCGACATTTATCTCAAGATTTATGTCGAGATCCATCCATGTCGAAATGTCGAAATCCATGTCAATGTCGAAGATCTAATATACCATGCAGCTTGAGATTTATTTTGTAATTCATGTCGACGTTTGCTTCGAGATTTTGTATTAAATCTCGAAGCCTTATATGCTGCTTCGACATCCATGTCGAAATCCCGAAATCAAATTTAAGATCCATGTCGAGATCTTTGTTATGAATCTCGATATACATATCCCGAAATTTTGTTAAAATACTGAAACAAATCTCGAAGTCTTATATAATGTCAATGTCGAAATTGTATACTCTTTTAAATCTCGACATCTTATAAATAAAGACATATCTCGAAATCTTTATTATAATTTCTAAAACATAGCTCGAGAACCATGTCTACTAAGATTTCGAAGTAGATGGAAAATAAGTTTCGAAACTCATAAAAATGGAAATTAGGGTTTCTAAACTAAGCGACTTTCATAAAACTGTAATTTGACTAGCAAACCCTAATTCTATATGTTTCCATATTTAGGGTTCGAAGATTAGCGATTTACAGTACGCTAAATTAAATAGCTAAGGAGTACCAGGTAAGTGGAAGTCCCAACTACAACACATAATTATATGTGCATGAAATTATGTGTTATGTGTTTATGTGAATTTATGTGATTTCCAACGTGAATTAATTGCGTTACATGACACGCATGATTTAATTACATGATATGATGGCATGACACGCATATTCATGACATGAGCATATGCACGCACATTTAGTACGAAAAGGCATGATATGAGAGCGTGCATAATATATGATCGCCTGAGAGCGATAAAGATTCGCCGATATGGGCGTCTGATGTCGACTCACAGTTGAGTCACGGCTCTTCTATGCTACCATGGTGACGTCATATGGCGCTACCGTCAAGACATGATATGTTCAAGGCAAGACATGATTTTAGGGCTAATGCCATCATGGCGGATCGTAACCTGGAGGGTGCGAGCTGAGGGTGTAAGCGACATCGAGGGTACCTTTGGTGTTAACTACCTCATATTAGGCTACCAGTGTGAAGCGTCCGCGTGGCGTATGAAACCACCTTGGGATAGAAAAGGCGCCCTAAGGTTAGCCTCCCTTGAGTGGGTATTGCCACTTATATGATTATTTATCCCTTGCGGATTCGAGCTCCATGATGGTGCATAGCAAGATAGCCGAGGGCCCTATATGACAAGACAAGACACGGAAAATATGAGGTCTAGGTAGCATTGGCGCGGATGCCTTTGCGAATTTAGGACACGTGCATGGCATGCATGACTTTCACTTACTGAGCTTTACAAGCTCATTCCACGAATTTATGTGTTGTAGGTTCACGGGATCAGGGTACGTGATCTTTACGAAGGCGACGCCAAATTTTGAAGGTTCCGGAGGACTTATGACGTGGCAGTGTGTACATGGATGCGACCTGAGTGGCGGGTCATTAGATTATTTTGAACACGCATGCGCACTCTACCTTGTATTTATGTCCTAGGAATATTTTGTATTGTACAGAAAAGGTTACCTTTATATAAAAGGAAAAATTTTGTACGCATTTTCATATATAGATTTCATTCATATCACATGTAGTCACTTGAAATAGTAATAAGAATGGGCGGTAGGAGTCAGGGGCCCCGCAGTTATTCGGTGAAATGATTCGATCCTACTTGACCATTTTCTGAAATGAACCGATCCCTTGCATAAGCCTGCCCACAAACCGTTTGCAAGATATAGGTTTTGGTAATAAGTATCCCTTGGTACACGGCATTCGCTGTGACGATGTATATTTGCGACAAAAGCCAAACCTTGATGTTTAGGGCATAAAGGTTATGTACAAAAACTAGAGCGTAACTAAGGTAAAAGGGCAGAAAATGAAAGGGAACTGAGTTGAGAGGGTCGCCGAAAAGTCTAGGATTTCCGAGCGAGAATGTTGAGTCTTATGTTGGGGCATGTGACTGTCGGTTTGATCATGCTATATTTTTTATTCTTCGCTTATGTGTCTTAGCTTTAAGTTTACGTGTCAGTACTTATGCTTGTCACTTCATTGTTATTTGACTCGTTTCGACCCGAAATGACCCTCAGATTTATGCTTGCCACCTTAGTAGTAATTGATTAGCTTGCAAGCCTATGGTAGGGGTTGGACTAGCGCATGATTTGAGTGATCCACAGATATACTAGCCTATACACTGAGTGATTTGAGCGATTCCTTGTGAGGTATGGGGCTCGATTAGCAGTGCCAAGGATGTTATGTTGATAGGTTCGATCATTAGTCTACTGTTCATGATTGTTTGCTTGATTCCATTTTGTGCTTTCTAGCTATGATGATAAGTTGCGAATAATTGTGCCGGTATCTTGATTAGATGTCTTTACTGACTTCTAATTTACTTGAGGACAAGCAAATGTTTAAGTGTGGGGAGGTTTGATAAACGTACAGTAATGCTTTTATTGTACACCCTCCGTCCCAGCAACTTTATCACGTAAGTTGCTGGGCACGCAAATTAAGGTGGCATTATTATAATAATATAGTACAATGAAAAGGTAAAAAAGTATATATTTTAACACGTCTTTTAAGAATATTTAATATTATTATATTGACTGTTTGTGATAGTTTTGTCTTAAATAAGGAAATGTGATAAAATTATTGGGATGCCCGAAATAGAAAAGTGTGATAAAATTAGCGGGACGAAGGAGTAGCAATTATTTGGGATATAATAGAGTTTCTCATTTGTTTCTCGCTTTTATATGCTCTATTTACACTTATTTGCGCATTGTAGGACCTTAGGACGACTATCGGGCGAAAAGAAGCGAAAACGAGGCAAAACGGACAAGTTATGAAGCTGCAGTAGAGTGTCACATCGTGACATTATTGCACCAGGCCGTGACAAGAGGCAGAAAAGGAAGCCAAGCGATGCAGACACGACCGTGAAGACCGCCTGAAAAGTAGCAACATACTAAAAAATTCATATCTCTCAATCTAGACCTCTGATTGAGAATCCCTTTTGTCAGAATCAAGACTGGCGAGTCTATCCTCTATGGTTAAAATGTCAGGTCAATCGGACGTCATTTACCTCTCCATCTTCGAAACTATCGCTAAGCTGTTAAAAGTGTCACGACCGTGACACAGGCTGCACGAGGTCGTGAAAGCGGGCAGTGAGCTCATTTTTGTGCCCCAACAGTGTCACGGCTGTGAAGGCCCATGTTCCAGGCCGTGAAGGTGTTGAAATTCACTATAAAAGCCCAAATTCGACTCAAAAAAAGGGTATACGGATCGATCATATCACAACACTAACACCTCAAGGACGAAAAAGAGATGCCAAGAACGGAGAATTCCCCTCGAGAAGCGCAAGAGACGGATCAACGATGCAATCACACCGAATTGAACGAGAACGACGATTCATCCACGCTATCATACAAGATCATCAGTACATCAAGATCATGAATCTTTCCTCCTCGTTCCTTATTTCTTTCATCGTTTTCCCGTTAATTATGAGTAGCTAATTCTCTTATGCGTTTGCGAGTACATGAACGCTAGGTTAATTCCTATTTAAGACATATGTTTATCGTGACTCGCGTGTTTAGACTATTTATCGATCTATGAAATTGCTTCTTCAGTTTAATATGTCTATATGTTAAAGTGAATGTTTGGAAAATCATTTAGGGTGACAGCTAAAACGATTAGGCCATTCGTAGAAGCTAGGATTCGAGTGTAGGGCGAAAGCAAATACTCGATCCTCGCCTTCAGTAATCATTGAAATTTGGATCCCCGTGAGCGTTTAGGGCGACAGCAAATTCGTGAACGGGTAGGAAATTACTGCAACTTAGTCTTAACCACGTACAAATGATATTTCATTGTCTTAGTCGATAATACCCAGTGGGATTCGAATCCCGAGCACATCTTATTATCTGAAAGTACTCTCATCAGTTTAGGCGTATTCTCTTGTCACTCGTTGATTTAGGAGTGATCTGTTAGGATAATTCGTAGTATAAAAAGATCTGCGCACTTTAATTAGGCTTGTGTCGAGTCGATAGGTTATTACTAGTAATCAGTCCATTCCTCATGTTCGATACTCGTTTACTCACTTTATTGCACTACAAACGATAGGTCCACTGCCTATCGCACGTCGGTATAGTAATTAGGTATTCATTTTATTTATCAGTTGTCGCATTTGCACGTTATATTAATACACCACCTGTCGATCACAACTACTACTCTAGGAAACTTCAACTAACCAAACAGATGGAAGCTGGAGTAGCTCTCATGGCTGAACATGACCACTGGCTAGAGGATACCTCAGATTTTTACCGAAAACCCTGCTCTCATGGTGTGCCTCGATGTGATCAGGAAGGTGCAACTTCCACTAGGACGGACGAAGACTACGCATCTACTTCATCTCAGGAGGTAGTAAACCCTGACTCTACACATTTTGACCTGTTAGTTGATATACAAACTAAGTATGCTAACATGGTAGATGAGCAGAAACATGATATAATGTTAGAGAAAAAGCTTCTTAGGTCTAAGGAAACAATAGCTAGTCTTGAAGAAAATCTTAGGCGCTCTAGCTTCAAAATAGACGAACTAACTAAGAGCCTCCAATCCAATGGGACTAAGCATATTTCATTAGAACAGCATAGCTTGGTAGTTAAGGAACTAGAAGCGGGCTAGACAACAACCACAAATCTCTACTTATGAACTTAGACGATAAAAAAGTCACTTTACACGTAGACTCAAAGTTGTAAGTAAAAGGGTGGGTCACTAGTCTCGAAGATCTATTAGCTAAATCATAAGATCAGTGAATTAAGAAAGAGTCTAGATACCTTGTCAAGCTGAAAAGAGCACTGCTCTAGTTAACTATGCTACCTTAGAAGATGAACGTAAGAAGCTCTACACTAAGATAAAGAAATTAGATCTTCTTGTAAAAAGGGGCCAAAACTGACCAGACAATATTCCTAAACCAACCGATGCATACAGAATTTTATGACTACAAGTTCGGCTTAGGTTTTGAGAATCCACGTTACTTGAAGAAAGTTGATTGCAAATAACTCTTTGATGTCAAGTACATGGGTCTAGGACTAACTGCTCTTATGGTTTTCACTAACGCAAAAGAAATAAGCCCTTTAGCAAAAGCCAAGAACAGGGTTGAAGTTCCTTTTTCCTACACCGAATTGAATAATAGTTACAAAACTCGAGAAATACCCAAGGAATGTGACTTTGATTCCATTTATCCTTTAGAAGATCGTTCTACATCCGAGGAAGCACAAACTCATCATTCTGAAAATTCTCTCCACATACCCCTATTGTTAAGAAAATAAAGGAATTAAGAGTTTCATTAGAAAAAGAACGAGAGAGTTTCGAAGCAGAAAAGAAAATGTTCTTAAGCTTCTTCTGTCTCAAAAACAGTTTCTCACACATCTCCCTCACAAGATAAAATCATTACGAAAAGCGTGAAGAAATAAAATTCACCTTCCACTAAACCAAAACCAAAAACCAATATCTCTAAGAATATTTCTCCTAATTTCATTTCTACTACGTCAACAGGGAGCTAGTAAAGGAGCTAGAGATGTCGAAGGCGAGAGTCTCTGAGAAGGGGCCTTTCGATGTCAATGTTCCCAATTTCTCAACTCCTTCTCTAAAAATAAAAGACACTAGTAGAAATAAAAGAGCTATTTCCTCACTCAAAATCATTGCTTCTACATATTCACTTCAGCCTACTATTTGTAGAAGCACTAATTTCAAAGAAGGCTCTTCATAAAAATTAAAAAGAATCATGTTAAACGAATACATCTAGGATGACCCGTAGGAAACAAGATCCAGCCCTTAAGAAAGCTTATGGTGCCATTCATTCATGTTCTCACCTAAGGTATACCGTCAAGATTCAATCCCCTTGACACCTTAGGAGACTATCAAGTGAAAAGTCTTTTCCACGATCAAGCCTACTAATGCATTTGCTTCGTGCTAAAATTCAACTTCCCTGTCAGATTCATCCCAAATGGGTTCTTAAATCTCTGCATAGGAAGACGAAAGCCAAAAAGGCCAAGTCTCCTACAAAGGCAAAATCCAAATCAACTTCGTCGAAGATGGCAGGGTTGCTAAAGCTCCTATTAGTGATAATTTAGCAATCAAATCGGAACCGAAAATTAAATCTGCTAATCTAGAGGACCCATTCATAAGTGTGTACCTAAAGCTCTTAAAACTTGTTTGTGCAGATCCATCATGTGTGGTACCTTGACTCGGGTTGCTACACATGATGGGAAATCAAGAGCTGCTGAGCAACTATCAAGACCTGTTAAATAGCAAAGTCAGATTTGGGAACAACGAGTCAGCTCTAGGACTTGGAGATATCATTTTGGAAAACCTGACTATCAAGGGATGTCTTCTAAGTCCAAGGTCTCCGTTATAACTTGCTCAGCATAGATCAGTTCTGCAACAAAGGATTCCAGGTGGTCTTCCTTGCTAACCGGTGCAGAATTTCGGATAGTTAGGACACAAAACTCCTTCAAGGAATTCAGAAATCAAACTTATAGACGATCAACCTGACATCCGTACGGCCTTCGACAGCTATCTGCCTCATCTCTCATATTACATTTCAATGGAACAGCCTATGGCATCAACGTATGTCTCATCTTAATATTAAAACTCTACAATGACTCTCAATGAAAAAGTTGATCCACGGTCTGCCAACAATAACGCAATAGAAGGAGCACAATGTCCGCCGTGTCAACTAGGAAAAATAAAGCGAGCCTCTCATCACATCAAGCCAGTTCCCTCTAATTCACGTCCTTTGGAATTACTTCACGTGGACCTTTGTGGACCGATTGAAACACAGAGTATCAACGGACTCAAGTATGTTGCTGGTCATAGTAGACTATTTTACTTGCTACACATGGACAAAGTTCCTCCGAAGTAAAGATGAGACAAGGGACTTGATCGTAAATTTTGTGAACTCAACTCAGAATCTACTGCAGCAGACTATCCAGGTCATTCGGACAGACAATGGACTGAGTTCAAGCACACGTATCTAAGTGCCTTTTATCAGAACTTGGGATTAGTCAACAATTCTCAACCGCAAAACACCTCAACAGAATGGGGTACTCGGGAGGAAGAACAGAACTGTAGTGGTAGCCGCGTGTACGATGTTGATTCACTCCGGCCTCCCACACTTCCTTTGGGCGAAGCAGTAAATACCGCCTATTTCACTCAGAACAGGACGGTCATTCACAAGCGCTTCGATAAGACTCCGTACGAGACTATTAACAAGCGAATACCCAACATCTCCTTCTTTAAGCTCTTCGGGTACAAGTGCTTTGTGGCGAATGATACATTGCAACGTGCTAAGTTCGACCCTAAAGAATTCGAAGCCACATTCTTCAGGTATTCTTCAACCTCTAAGGCGTACCGAGTATACATCAAATCCAACCACACAATCAAGGAAAGCTACAATGTCACATTCCAAGAAGTGGCAGAGATGGCTTTTGAACACATCGGTTCAGGACCCGTGGCTCACTAGGTGGCTTCTGCACACCTCAGTTCAAGACCCGTGCCTAACCAGATGGCTTCTGCATAGGACAGCTCAGAACCGATGCTTACTGCTGTGTTGGCACAAGACCAATAGAGAACGGCAAAAACACATCTCTGTTCCAATATTGATCAATGTAAGTTTGAGAGACAGTCTACGACATATGATATATCACATGTTAACAGGAGTTACTTAGCTACTAACCTGCTAGGACCCAACCAACATTAGGCACCTCACAAAAGAATTGTTCATGCATGTACAAAAGAGAAAATCCAGCAAGAAAAACAAGTGGTATCTCGACAGCGGGTGTTTTCCACCATATGATAGGTGATATCAGTAAGTTTGTGTCAGTGAAAGCATATGATGGAGAATATGTCTCATACGGCGCCAACACAAAAGCTAAATTATTGGAGTTGGAACTGTCATTAACACTTCACATACTACTATAGATGACGTATGGTTAGTAAAAATTTAGAACATAACCTAATTAGCACTAGTCAATTATTCGATAAAGGTCATACGATAACCCTTGTAAATGATAAGTGTGTTGTTAGAAATGATAATAAGGTTATATTTAGTGCATCTAGGGATAGAAATATCTACTGCATTACTCTTGATGATATAGCTGACCAGAATGTCGAGTGTTTAGCAGTTACACAGGATACCACCTGGTTATGGCACAGATGCTTGGGACATGCTAATACGGAACTACTGTCTCACATTATCAGCAACGCACTGGTACGAAGTGTTCCTGATATGAAATTCATCAAGGACAGAACGAGTAGGGTATGCCAAATGGGTAAATAGACCAATACGTCCTTTAAGGTAAAACATGTGATATCCGCATCCAGACCTCTGGAACTAATTTATCTCGACCTTTTTGGTCCTGTTCAAACAATGTCTCTGCGAGTAAAGATATGCATTTGTTATTATTGGTGAGTATTCTAGGTACACGTGGGTGATAATCCTTGCACATAAGAATGAGGCATTAGATAACTTCGCATCGCTAGTAAAGAGACTTGAAAACGAAAATGAGATGAACTTATGCAGAATACGTAGTGATAACGGATTAGAATTTGATAGTAAGTCATTTTCATCTTTCTGTGATCAATATGGATATAGTCATAACTTTTCTGTTCCCATAACACCCCAACATAACAGCGTAGTTGAGCGGAAAAACAGAGTGTTACGGGAAATGGCTAGATCAATGCTGCATGAGTATGATATTCGTAAACAGTTTTGGGCGGAAGCTGTTAGTACAGCCTGTTATGTGTCTAATCGTGTTTTTCTTATACTCATATTGAAGAAATGTTATGAGATTTGGCATGGTAGAATTCCAAATATAGGATATTTCCATGTGTTTTGTTAGTGTTTATTTTGAACGATAGAGATAAGAGAGGAAAATATGATGTAAGGTTGATGAAGCGATATTCCTTGGTTATAGTCTTCATTCTAATGCCTATCGTGTTTATGATAAAAGGAAGTAGACTGTTCAGGAATCTATACATGTTATTGTTAGGAATATGCCCTCAAATGCTATACGATGATTAGATTGTATAGGACATTTGCTTATTTATTACTCGAGTTCTTGTGTAATACGATATTTTCGTGTGTTTATTGAAAGGCATTGTTCGTCTATTGGATATATGAGTCCTTTACTTAGCATCCGGTAAAGCAATAAATGAACAAATCCAAATGTGTCTAGTTGAGTCACTGTTCTCGATGGGTACGAGAGAGGAAGGCACAAGTGAACTCTTAATCTCGAACATTAAAAAGTAAGCCTAAGGCTCCAGTTGGGTGCTGGGTAACCGGTCATGGCTTATTTGTCGATGACCTATCGTGTGCCGATATCCCGCTTGGAAGGGGATGTTGACTTGTACTACGAATCGAATCAAGGGCTTGGATCGTCTCTGGACACCAACTCACGGGTCGTACGGTCGAACATGGCTTTTACTCAAGGAGTGTAAATGACCAACGACAATATTATAGTAGTCTGCGTGAACCTTAGACGAAATGGGCTTTGACGGAGTTGACTGCGAAATCTCGACTGTCACTGGTTCCCCTCGACCCGGTTTGCTGTTGAATGGGTCAGTGGGCCAGATGTGTCACAACCCTACTTCCTAAAATACGTACTTTGGCGGATTTCGCAACGTAAGCAGCGGAAAGCCCATTTAATAAAAACCTTTTAAACATAATAAAATACAAATACGTCCAATGTCTAAACCCAAAAGTCTTAAACCCAAACACACTTTTATTCATTGGGCCGAAACTCCAAAAGTACACACTCGAAACGCACACTACGCCATTTCACAGGTCGCGTCCCATGTACTGCGTCGCCCTCAAAAGTCCGTGGAGTTACCGCCATCAGCTGCCTTACCTACACCGTAAACCCTGAGCTTTTGCACAGTAGATAAAAATATGCATGAATGCACGTGCTCTCACACCCCAATCCCGACACTCTCACAAATGCACTCTCATGCTCAATATCTCACGAGCATACGCTCGTTCCTACATCATTTCTCAACTCATAAACAGGGCCCTAGGCTAGACTCGGCATTCACACGCGTAATAGTGGTACGGCCCCATCTCGGTCTCAACCGTACATACAATAAATATAAAACGGCCCCATCTCGGTCTCAACCGCAAGCGATTCATCAAGTCGTAGCCTGGCAATCAATATTGGCCACTCTACCCCACTTATCGACACTATACGGTATTACCGTGACTCCGCACGGTCCTCTCCCCACGTAACACGTGTATGCAAATAAACTGCAACATATAAAATAATAACATATCGGCCCGAGATATCATCTCGGCCCGAGATATCATCTCGGCCCGATCTCGAAAACTATCATAGTTTGAATAATCGGCCAAATTTTCAAAATATTAACTTTCAAATTTAAAAATATTTTTCCGAATTTTGCATTTAAAACTCCAAAATCTCATAATTTACTTTTAAGAACTCGAATTTTAAATTTTTAACCTAAGATCCGAATTAAATTTTTAACTTAAGATCCGAAAATTTTCAGAATTTCAAATCTGCCCCGGATTTTTAAAATCTTAGTTTAAGACCCGAAAATTTTCAGAATTATCAAATCTGCCCCAAATTTTAATTATTTTCAGATCCGCCCCAAATTCAAAGAAATTTCAGATTTGCCCCGAAACTTTTGAAATTTTACAATTAACCCCACCTGAGTATTTATAATAATTATTTAGTCCCGAAAACTTCTGAAAATTCTGAATTTGACC